>JAVJIF010018033.1:0-88979 GCA_038442645.1 Agave tequilana | reverse complement strand
CCAGCTTCACCTCAATTGTTCATCACTCTATGAGTGACAAATTTCTTCCTAGACATCATAATGATTCTTCCAACCTTTTCCAATTTCGCTCCAAATTTCTTCCTAGACATCCTTATATTCTCCCAAACTTGTAGTTATAATAATAAAATTGGTGACAAGTAAAATGCGAAACTCATTCATACTCTTTCACATACTTCCAACAACCAAAGAAAGGAAAGCAGCAAGCTGACACACCTTTTTTTCCTTTTTTTTCCTTAAAACCAATTCAACTAAATAAACCTTATTTTGTCATCTGGATTAGAAGTTCAATTCTAAAAGTTTATCAATTCGGTTAATTCAAAAGAACTATGAAGCCAACTACCAAAAACTTTGAACTAAGGTTTGCAATATTGCCAAATACCCGGTATTTCCAATATGCCAAAACATACCAATATTGCCAATATGTCCAAGATGAACAACCGATATTTCCGATGTAGCTACGAAAAACCAACAGTATATATACGATATTGATGCCAAGATTTTAAATCTTGCTTGAACCAATAATGAACAAAGGGGGAAAAGAAAAAAAAAAAATGAACGAAAGAGATCGAATACTAGGAAACTATAGAAGCAAAACGGACCAATCTTTTTAAGGAGAGCAGCAACAACTTGCTAGATACACAGTCAAAGCAACATAAAGCATCCAGTGTAAAACCAAAATTACAAACAAAATGGAAAAGAAGTGTAACCTTCAATAAAACCCAAAAGTCTCCAATTTCTTTGTCTTAAAAAGGCTATAATTTGAGTGGAAGGTACATGTGTTTTCAGCATTTTTTTTTTCTTTCTGTTTTTGTGTTATTTTGTAATACAATTCTTTGCTTGTGAGATCCTCACCAAGGGGTTAACCAGAAGAATTATGAAACAAATTGCTAATTATACCAAACCCCTCACTCAAGCAGAAACAGGTAACTTCTCCAAATTTCAACATTATACAACTGAATTTCAATTTTACCATATACACTCTGTTCACATGAGATCAAATGACCTAAAGTAATATTCTTCAATATTTTAATAATAATTGATAAGATTATACAACATCTTAGTTTGTGGGATCATTTCCCTGAAGGGGTAATGAGAACAATTATAGAATGAGTGCTAATCACTGATCCCTTCAAGTACAAAACAACTTAATCACCCCAAATTTCAAAATTATGCAGACAACCACCCAACAATATTAAATTTGTATCACATATAGTCTGTAAATGAAGAGCCACATGACCTGAAATGAGATTCTTCGATAATTTAGTTACATTTTTTAGATACTCTAAATTTTTTTAACTATTTCATTTAAAATTAATGGTTTCTGAATAAAAGCCTTAACAAATTTCATTTGGATATTGCAAGCTCAAATTTAATTCTCTATATTACCACCCCCCGCAACCCCCAAAAAAGGGGAAAAAACTGGGGCCCACCTGTCATGAGCATGTTCTGTTTATTTTTCTACTAATTCTCTAGTTAGACATTACTTAAAGGCTAACCACAATTAAAGTCACATTATAGATGCAACCCTCCCCCCCCCCCCCCCCCCCCCCCACCCCCCCCCCCCCCCACCCCCACCTCATAGTCTCTCTTCCCCACTCTCTAATCAAATGAGACCCAAGAAACCGTAAGTGATTTTTTGATATTAAGGATTCAGTTCTGATTGAATGGTGACTACGCTTGTAATGCATCATATGTGGTTTGGTGTCACAGGATGATATCTAAGTCATATACTGTGTGAGAGTTTCAGGACATGATTTGCTTCTATTTGGATCAATATACTAAGATCAATATTTCAATTGTCATTGAGCTTATGACATGTACCTCACTACCTTAGCTCTTTGTGTTTTCAGAATGTTGCCATATCATTTTTGGCCATTGCTTCTTTAATAGAACCATTCATTCCCCTTATAACATGGCCTTTTCCTCTTATACCAGAGTCATCGAACAGTAGAGAATGAATCCAGCGGAGGCATTGCTCCAATATTGTAACAAATGATAGTTTAGATGAGTAGTAGAAGACTAGAAGGAGATCAAATGAAAAGGAAAAAAGAAAGGAATAGGTGTTGGAGGTCAGGTTAGAAGGATATAGAAAAGAGTAAAACATGATTGTTGAAAGAAAGAGGGGGAGATGGAGGATCCAGATCTGGATATAAAGAGAGAGATCACATGTTTTGGCTGGGTTCGTAAGAGAGGAGGAGAATATAGAAACCAGTAGGATGTTGTAACAAATGATAGTTTAGATGAGTAGTAGAAGGAGATCAAACGAAAAGGGAAAAAGAAAGGAATAGGTGTTGGAGGTCAGGTTAGAAGGATACAGAAAAGAGTAAAACATGATTGTTGAAAGAAAGAAGGGGAGATGGAGGATCCAGAGCTAGATATAAAGAGATCAGATGTTTTGGCTGGGTTCGTAAGAGAGGAGGAGAATATAGCAACCAGTTGGATGTCACAAGGGCCTAAAAATTGTCAAAAGAGAAGAAAAGGCCAGCAGGAATACTCCAAGGCTCTAAAACATCTATATAAACTGGAGGAATTTGTAATTCTGTACTAGGTGAAACACGCATTTTGGAACACCAGTATCAACTTCAAATTATGTGCGGCTAATATTCAAACATGAAAATTTAGTGACTTATATCCCAAAAAAAACTCAAAATTAATGGAAAGTTAATCCGTCTACTTTCTTGATTATGATGATTTGTTTTTTCCGGGTTGGCGAGGAGTTGGGGTTTTGAGGAGGTAAACATGGGTTGAAGTAAATGCAAAGGTAGAGATTGATAAAGGGAAAAGGGGTGTGGGAAACAAGGTGGTCGAGGTAATGGTGCTGATAGGGAGTAAAAGGAAGGAAAGATGCCACAATTGGTGGAAGGAGAAGGCAAGAATGAAGATATGGCTTTGAGGAAGAGCAAAAGACGATGATGAAGATAGCTGATGAGAAATAAGGAGAAAGTTATGGATGGGCGGAGAATAAATATAGATGGATCATCATGGATAAAGAAAGGGGGAAGGCTGTGGCAAGGCTCGGAGTAGCCAAAGAGAAGATGGAGGTGCAGAGGAAAGAATGGTGGAGATAGAAAGAATGGTGGAGAGAAAGGAAGATGGAATGACGGGGAGGAAGAGTGGGTAAGTAAGAATTGATAGTGGGTTTTCACCTATGTATATCATGGGTTAATAGTATGCCTGTTAGCCTAGTTGTATTTACCACACATTTCCCATTAAACAGATATCGCAAGAAAAACAGTAATGTTACCACTTTATGTGGACATATAGTGAATCTAACAATATGATTTGAAATTGAGGATGATTAACTGATTTTGGGTTAAAACTTGGAGGGTTTTATTAAAGTTTACCAAAAATAATGCAAAATTCAACTCCCAAATATGTGTTCAGAACATAAGGATGCAAACTACTAAAGAAACCAACGTATCTAAGTAGGCTTTTGTAATCAATTCCATAACACCAAGGTATGTGAACAGAAGTAGCTCAAGATAGCGGGAAAAGTCTGGGAGCATTGAAATTGCACAAAATAAAATGACATAATTCTGAAAGAACAAAACAGGAGTAAATAGGAGAAGCAACAACAAATTGTAACAAACCCCTAATTCAAAGAAACTTCGACAAAGACCAAAATTGCAATACAAAGAACATTACTCCAAGAACAGGGCAATAAGCAATAACGTGGAGAGAAGGAAGCAGTACCAGCAGGCTGAATGATATCAAACAATTCCAACATCTAAATAGCAAAATTCACAAATTTGAACTATCCCTAATTTCAAAAAAAATGGAACACATTTACAAGATTCAGAAAAATAAACCCTAATTCTCAGCGTAGCCCCTAATCAAGCTACGCAATTAAAGCAGAAAGCAACGACTTTACTCACAAACTAACCCTAATTTGAGAAACCAAACCAAAAGATCTCACCTTTCCTTCGAATCAAGCACGGACCCAATCGGCCTCGACCCCGGCGGGACTGGCCCATGCCCGTACTGCTGCGGCGGCGCCACCGCTACAACTCCCACCCCTCCCCCGCCCCCGCCCATCTGCACGGGCGCAGGGTACCGGAACGCCAGCTCCTGATGGGCCCCGAACTGCGAGAACGGCGATGACACCGGAGCGTTCCCAGGCCCCGGCCCAGGCCCAGGCCCAGGCATAGGCATTTGAGAAAATGGCTGAAAGAGAATCTGGTGCGGGGCCTGGAAAATGAAGTGCTGCGGCGGGGCCGGGGCCGAGGCGGGCCCAGGAGCAGGTCGATCTGGTCGCGGATGAAGCCGGTCTTGTGGGAGAGGTCGAGGCCGAGCTTGGCTTCCACCTGCTGCACGACGCCGGAGAGGGACACGGCGGCGCCGGCGTTGGCGGGGTCCAAGGACTGCTGCCGGAGGAGCGTCTCAACGCAGCTGGCGATCTCTTGATCGGAGACCATTGGCGACACAAAAAGGGAGGGAAAATTAAATTCGGAGCTCTAAAACTCAAAAAACCTCTCTCTCTCCCCCCCCCACGCGTCCCCTGCTCTGAGTCTGTCTCTCTCCTCCCTGTCTCTATTTTAGGGGAGATATTGCGAATGGACGACAGTGTCCCTGGGATTCCCCAGGAATTACGTAAGACTTGTCCGCATAGAATTTATATGCGGGTGCAATACAGACCGCGAGCGAAAGAGGAAGGCTGAGTGTCAATTTTCCATAGAGGGGAGTGAATGTGCAAAATTAGAAATAGGACCAGAGATGGAAATACAACTTGCTACCGGGGGCTACAAGAAAGAAAATTCCGCTGTGGATCCAGCGAGGCCTATCTTTATTATTGTGAAAATAATTGTTTGCTTTCTATCAATTTTTCATGGAAATAAATTTGTCGAGATAATATGATGAATTACTGAAAGTGATGATTTATTGCAAAAATAATTACAAAATCAAACTGTTTCTTAGTTGACAAACTCAATTCCAAATAAAAAATGTTAGTTAATGTAGCCATGCAGGCCTAACTTGAAAGCCTAACAGCCATTAGTTATATCATTCTGGAGATAATAAATAGAGATAGACTTGAGTCATTCTGTAAAGATTTGAGGTCAAATTTTTCTATGATATTTGAATGCAAGATCCACTCCGTTGAAATAGATCTACATTATTTTAGGTAATTAAAAAAAAAATCATGTATTCTGAATATTTTTTACATATCGACCAAGTAAGCACAAAATAGATGGCCGAAATAGTGAATTGGTTAGTTTAACGGTGTAGAATATTTGAAATAAAAAAAAATGGTGTGAAATTTTTTTTTTGTGTTTAGATCATGATGAAATAGTCGGATCAAGAATTTGAATGTCTAAAATGTAAATCTAAGCAATATGTTATTTTTTACCATTTATTTTGCGCCTACTTAATGGATGAGTCAAAAAGCAACCTCAACGGAATGAATTTTGCATTCAAATATTGTAAGATTGTATTTGAGCGACAAAAATTCCGCCTCAAATCCTTCGAGAATAACACACAATTCTATCTCAATATAAATACCCAAGCATGGAACTGAACTCAAAATTCCCAAGCATCTTCATCACGCAACCAAGTTATCAATCAACAAATCATATAATTCATCAGCTAATCAAACATCGGAAACCCCTGACATTTTATTCATACCACTCCAGAGTCCACATTCTAGTGAAGTAAGAAACAAACAATTTGCAAATGAAAATATCTAATCCCTCAGTTCACAGGGGAGGAAAATCAAGGGGCGAGGCTTACATTAAAGGCAACAAATGATTATCACATACAATCATAAAACCTCGTTGCAGAAGTTACGAAAGAGGTAACACTCTCCACTGGGTTCAGTGCGGGGAACAAAAGATTATCTGATTCTACCAGCAATGACCGATTCAATCTGAAACGAGGCATATTTCTGTCTGCTCCATGATAACAGTAAATCACAGTTATAGGATATAAGACTGCTTTTACTCTCAAGCATGAGCATCTCACTCTCCGCTGAGCACCGGAACAATTAGCGGCTTCATCTGTGCCAGATATACAATTGCCCACCTAACAAAATGATTCAGGAACAAAAATAACAATTAATGAGTAAACGATTTAAAATTTCTTGTCAACGGGAAAAAAAAACCTATTTAAAACAGCATTTGGTGAAAAAGGAGATGTCTTTAACCATATCGACAACCTAAGTGGATAGTTCACAGATAAGATTAGCAAAAGGGCCTCATAACCAATTTTCTGCAGTAAAAATATAAAATCTACAAGATCGTGACGTTTTAGTGGGAAGACAGATTCTAAGCATTTTTAAATCTTTTCTGTGGTTTCCATGCATTCCAATAATAGAACGAACATATTTGCTAAGTAAAAGATACAGAGGATTTCTAGCAACACCTTGACAATACAGCATACTTGCAGAAGCATCGGCAAATATAGCAATTTTCATCAAGGAAATATGACTCTTTATGTTATACTTGATTTTCAGATACTCGCAGATGATACAAGTACATCCTTATCGAAGCTTAAGGTTTAAGGGGCGGATATCCGCGTTTCCATCAGATGATGAAACCAGGTATGCCAGGTTTCACACTAAAAATTAAAATGTTTAATCATATGCTGATATAATCTTATTCAAGTTCCTAATAGAAGAAAAAGGGATGAAACAAATGGGTCAAAAGACTCAAAATTTTGCGGACCTGATAATAGATCCATGATAAATAGGCTGGGCTCAGAGGGACATGACCCTGAGTACCAATATAAGTTTAGAACTGCTACTATATGGAGTAATATTTATTCCTATTACCCGTGATGAAGATAATGTTGAATGTTTTGCATATAGATCCATGTAAACTCCATTGCATATTAATCCCTTTGAATTTGGTACTACATGTTAGTCACCAAAATATTTGCCTCATTGATATAAAAAAAAAAAAAAAAAAAAAAATCCTAAAACGTCAATGTGAACCTGGCAAGTGAGTCTGAATTCCATATTATCTATGATAGCATTAAGAAAACCCATGAAGCATCGTGCTTGACTTTTTAACGGTGAAGTTGCAAGTTAAAAGTCTCAATATCTGTCTCAAACAGACCATCTTTCCCCCACAGAACCAATGGAACCCAACGTTCCAACGTTGAATTGCGACCAACAAAGAGGCAACCAGACAGCCAAGGGACGAGGAGGAGATGAGTATTAGAAGGTACCAAGTTTTTCCCAGTTGAAACATGCCCGGAAGATGGCACAAGAGAAATCACTTGTCTTCCAAACAGCCATACCAGATTATTATTAGTTTACGACAGAAAAGTCACAAGACCTTTGTTAGCAATAACGACAAACTTTGCTGAACTAGCATCATAAATAACAAGATTACAAGGAAAAGGGAACACAGAAAAATAATTTCACAGGTGTCTAATATGTCGCGCTATTTTTGTTCAAGGTGGACTCTAATAATTCATTAATCACTCAAAACAGAGAAACACCTTTCTACAGTGAAATGGCTATGGCTGGCAGAGACTTCCTTCCAAAATAAAGACAGCCATATGAGAAACCTGCCCTCAAATCCTTAAACCACCAGTGGGGGTAAAAAGGATCCTATAAGCGAATCAAATCTAACCTAATTCGGGTCCTACCACACAAATTAAACGGCATTTGAACATGCTATGATCATTAAGTTCTTCTAATATCACCTCATGAACTATTAGCGTAGAATAATATGTTTGTAATATTAGATAAAGATGGGTTTTCTGTGGGATCAGGGAATAAGAAAAAGAAATTTAAGAACTAGAACCAGCAGAAGGGAAAAATTTATTGTTTGATATCAGAGCCTATTACAAAATATATTATTCTACTCTGATACGAGAACTTAAAATGCTCAATTTATTTGAGCCCTCCTGATTGGAAAGGTAGTTTGAACAGCTTCATTTTGTTTCTTATTTATGCCCAATCAACCTCATTCCGTTCACCATCATGCTGTTCCACGACAATAGTATAGACTATATAGAGTCAATTAATCGCTTCAACTTCCATGTGCCACAGTTATAAAATAGATGTGAATGACAATGCTACAACAAAACATAAACAACCCTATGTACCCTAAAATCTGCACCTACAATAACGACATAGCAAGCTATATCAGGAGCACTTTATGCTTATATAGGTCCAGAAGTTTTTTTCAAAACCATAAATTGGGTTTTGTTAGCATCCTGCAAAACAAATGCAAAGCTCATTCTAAGCTTCACGTAGCAAGTTAATAAATAGTGTGTTCTGAGTGGATCTTAAAGCGAAAGCACCAGGATTGATGTGGTTAAAGCAAAGTAGTTACAGCAGTATTTTTAAGCTCACCAGTGAACCTGTTGTAATCAAATCTAACTTCTTTATTTAGTTTACTTCTTACAGCACCAGAAAGGTTTTCCCTTTTGAACTCTTGATGGGTTTGGAGATATTTCTACAGAAAATCACTGCTTTATATTGAAATCTTGAATGGCCTTTTGAGTATATAATCGAAGTGACAAGAGAGTTTATTCATAAAGCGTAGAGCTGCATTCTTCTATGTGCATCAAATTTCCAAAAATTTATTCAGAGTTCTATAAATTTATGCATCATTGCCAGACAGCTTGTTTTGTACTTTAATTAGTAGAAAAAAGAGAGAAACTAGAACTTCTAAACTTGGGCATTAATCTTAAGAAAGAAAAGGTAGAAAATAATTGTAAATCTTACATCATCCAACAACAAACTGTCGATGTGATAAACAATGTCAGATGGAACCTGCAATCATCACATATAATCAATCATTTCCCAGTTATAAACAATAAACTGTTATTCAGCAATAAGAATTGAAATAGGACAAGTAAATAAAGACTGTACACTGGAAGATTTTGAAGTAAACACTTGATGACAATCAAAATGAACAAAAGAGTGCAAATGAACTGCACTGGATGAATTCCAGAATCTCACTCATATCAACGATCATAATGCACAAATAAGTGCAAATGTACTGCACTGGATGAGTTCAAGAATTTCATTCAAATCATCAAACATATGGCACTTGAACCTAATCGTCGCACATGAATTGCCTAACAAGGATTTGATATGGCTAATTTAGTTCAACTTCATTGTAGGACAACAGAGGAGTTGCATCTTCAAAGCCCTGCTCTGAGGTTGAAGTTTACTGGATTCGGGTCCATGATGCTGAAGAAGATAAGATCTTTTTCATCTTGTAACTCAAACAAATTCTGTTCATCTATTTAAGGTAACCCAAGATTATATAAAGCATGGTCAGTTTGATGTTCACAACCTTCATTCACAGGCTTATGAGTAGGATCAAACTTATTGTACATGTTATGGATAAAGCCACTCAAATAGATTTCAGTAAGTGCTAAACTTGATAAAAGAATATATTTCCAAATTGGGTCTTCAGATCTTGACAATCTTAAATAATAAAGTTATGGTGCAGTGGCCGTTCTTTCAAATTAAATTTATTGTTGGATGGTAAAATGTTTTATTTTATGATTCATAATGTTCTAAGGTAAAATTTATAAAGCATTAGGTTCATGAATTTTACGATTTTAAAGATATTTCCGATTCAGTATTTAAATTACTTTGCTTTAAGAGAATCAGCTTGTTCTAGTTGTTGTTAAAAGGATAATATTAAGAAAGCATGAGTGCGGCTCATAGAGTAACAAATTTGGCATCTTAAAGTATTTTATTTACAAAGCTACTTTGGTTTCAACTTTCAAAATATATCTGATAACTGCACATTTATGTTGAAAATATTAAATATGTAGAATCATGCAAGTTTATGATTTGTAATGTGACATTTATAAGCAAATAGTAAAAGGTGTATGAACTTTCTTGTGCATTCATTGTCAGAATACTATAAGTATACAAACATCTAGGCTTTAGATAGAAATAGCTAACTTTACTATGAATAATATATTCTTGCAAGCAACTTAACCTTGTGAAATTTTACAAGCACATTTGGCATTGTTTTCCACATGCCAGGATCCTCTTTCAAACAACCACCCAACAACAACAACAACAACACAACAACAACAACAACACACACACACACACACACACACACACACACACACACACACACAAAGCCGCATGTGCGCAAAAGTGTGTGTTTGATGTGTATGCATACGCGCGCGCGAGAGAGAGAGAGAGAGAGAGAGAGGAGAGAGAGAGAGAGAGAGAGAGATGGAATCATGTCAAAGTGGGTGAAAAGGGTCCAAAGAACCCAGGCCCAGCCCATCCATAGCAGAGGCTATGTCTCCACTGTCCAGAATCTCCAAGTTCACCCCCCAAAACACACACACCCACACCCATACACGCCAAGATAAAAAAAATGAAACCGAAAAATGGAAAAAAAAAACAAGGAAGAAAATTGTTGCCGTGTTCATGAAATGCAGCTTGGATCAGTGTTATAAGCCAACTCCTGATTTTCACTCCTATCTAGATGTGTCTAAGATAGCTCTGCTAAAGTTTGTAGTTAAGATTTAGAACTCAAACCAAGGGATATGTGCTTGGTCCCTGCAACCAACTTCACCTTAGTTAAGAATGGGGGACTCCTAGTGAGTGAAGCCAACCTCCCGTGCGAATAAAACAGAAGTTCACATAACTAATACATCTCCACAGGCCATGTGCCAGTATCCCTAGTCTCCTAAGAGTCAAAAGTCAAATATCTCCTATTCAATAAGCAGTTCTAGGAAAGCACTGCAAGTAAAGAACCATTGCTGATTTCAAAGCAGAAAACTTCCTTTTTCCTTGCCCTCACTGAAATTCAACATTTTCTCAAATACAACAACAACTAAGCCATTTGTCCCAAGTATTTAGGGTAGGCTACATGAACCAAAAGAGAATTATGCCAGATCGGGCACATGGATCAGCTTTCTCCACTCATTCCTATCAAGCAATATGCCTTCACTAAGACCTTTAGCCTCTTTATCTTGTCATATTACCTCCATCCATGTTTTCTTCAGTCTCCCCTGTGCTCTTTTACTTGTCATAATTTGATACGCTCTATTCGTCGGACTGGCGCATCTGTAGGTCTATATCGCACATGACCAAACCATCGTATGCGGTTTTCTCTCATCTTCTCTTCTATAGATGTTACGCTTATCTTAGTACGAATATCCTCATTTCTTACCTTATCTCTCCTTGTGTTATCGCATATCCAACGAAGCATGCGCATCTCTGCTACACTCATCTTCTGGGCATGATATCTCTTTATAGCCCAACATTCTGTGCCATATAACAAAGCTGGCCTAATAGCAGTCCGATAAAACTTTTCCTTCAGCTATAACGGAATGTTACGATCACATAAAACTCCTATTGCACTCCTTCATTTCAACCAGCCGGCTTGAATCCTATGGTTGACATCATTATTGATCTCTCCATCCTTTTGGATATTAGAATCCAAGTATTTAAAATGACTGTTCATCGGTATTTCTTGTCCATCTAGTCTCACAATACTATAATCTCAGATTTCCTGTTTACTGAATTTACACTCCATATACTCTGTTTTGGCCCTATTTAATCTAAAACTTCGAGATTCTAGAGTTTGCCTCCATAACTCCAATTTGGCATTTATCCCAGCTCTCGTCTCATCGACTAGGACAATATCATCAGCAAATAGCATGCACAACGGTATCTCATCCTGAATAGTTCTAGTAAGTTCATCTATCACTATGACAAATAAGAATGGACTAAATGCAGATCCTTGATGCAATCCAATTGTAATAAAAAAATCACTTGTTATGCCTCCACAAGTTCTGACATTTGTCACTACTCCATTGTACATGTTCTTGATTATGTCAAATATTTGATGGAGATTCCCTTTTTCATCAATGTCCACCATAATACCTCTCTTGGTACCTTATCATAAACATTTTCTAAATCAATAAAGATCGTATGTAAATTTCTCTTCCTCTCTCGAAATCGCTCTATAAGTTAACGAAGCAAATGAATAGCCTCTGTCGTCAATCGTCCCAGCATGAACCCAAACTAGTTCTCTGATATTTTAACATTCTGCCTTAACCTGTATTCAATTACCCTTTCCTAAAGCTTCATGGTGTGACACGAGTGTTATTCCACGATAGTTTGAATAACTGTGGATATCACCCTTATTCTTATAGAGAGGTACTAAGGTACTCTTTCTTCACTAATTTGGCATCTTTTTAGTTAGTCAGATCTTGTTAAAAAGGTTTATCAGCCATCTTACGCCCACCTCTCCCAAGCATCTCCATACCTCAATAGGAATTCCATCCGGACCAACAGCTTTACTTGACTTCATCCTCTTTGAGGCCTCTTTAACTTCAAATTCTCTAATTCTGCACATATAATTACGGTTCATATCCTGGCACTGAATGGTAAGGTCATCCAAATCTTGAGTAGAACTACCATTGATCAATTTGTCAAAATACTTTCTCCATCTTTCTTTAATTTCTTCATCTCGAACTAAAACCTTTTGATCCTCATCTTTAACACACCTCATAGTACATAAGTCTCTAGTCTCTCTCCCTTATTCGAGCAATTCTTTATATATCCTTTTCAACCTCTTTGGTGTCTAACTTCTCATATACTTCTTTGTACGCTTTAACTCTTGCATTCTGAACAGTTTTCTTAGCCTCCTTCTTGGCTAGCATATACCTCTCAAAACTCACTTCACCACAATTTTTCTTCAAATCTCCGTGAGAGTTTTATTTGATCTTAATGACAGCTTTTACCTCTTCATTTCACCATGATATGTCCTTACATGGTGGAGCACTACCCCGGGACTCACCAAGTACATCTTTAGCTACTCTTTAATACAGTTAGTAATTTTGCTTTATGTTGTATTGGGATCATCTTCGCTTTCCAATTGCTTCATGTACTACTTGATCTATAAAAACTTCTTGGTTACCTTCTTTTATCCGCCAACACTTAATTTAAGGATCTAACTTACATTTAATCTTTCTAAATCTCCTAATCTGGACATCTAAAATTAAGAGTTTATGTTGTGAGTTTGAAATACAAATTTTTAATATAACGATCCTACACAGAATGGATATGATGTGAGTTTGAAGCACGGAATGTAATGGGAGTGACTACTCTAGATGGGTAATGGACGATCATGTCATTGCATTTCTCTTAGGCACCACATTCAAGTAACATTTGTCAATATGAAATTCAAATGATGCCTGGAGAGGCATGTGACACTTAATGGGTTGATTTTTTTTATGCAAAGACTCTAACATAAAAGAAAATGCATCCATATAGTAAGATTTCATTACTCTGACATCAATGTTACTCTACCCTACCTAGCACACTAGGTTCTATGTCAAGCCCCGCTACTGGTGGCTCAGAAATTGACAAAAAAAAAAAGGGTTAATGTCAAGTTAAATCTCAATGAAAAATGATTTAAAATTTTCTTCCGAGCCTTCTATACACAGAATTGCACTTTGTGGATGACTACTTCCGTCAGGACATGTTTGATGATCATCATTATCATCAACCATTTTTATCATTTAAGTTATACATCGTTAATGTGTTGCATGTAAGTTATGTCCTAGGCTCATAATATGTGTGGCACAAGATAATCATACTAAGTTCTTGCCAAATGCAACCCATGAGCACTGTCTCCAAGAGCACTTATAGCCTCTAATTGTTATAACTTTAAAGTGTATGACATCAGATGAATAAGATCCGCAGCTGGATGTGACTCCTATTCATTCCACGATGCTCAACCTCCTAATTCTTCCAAGGGTTCTTCCTTCTCAAATCCTATATACTTACCAGTTTATCCGAATAAAATTGCATGCAATAACTCAGCAATTTGAGTCAGCGCGCTGAGCATCCGCACTATAAGTATCTTTCAAAGGCTGCTTAAGCAATATCTTGAGCAATATCTTCCAACGGTTCTAATTACCAACAACAGAACATAAGTATAACCAACAACAGCACAACTTTAAATCTTTCAAAGGGTTCTAAATTACAAGGAAATGACAGTTTATTTTCTATTACTATGAATAATTCTTAGGCTGACCACTCAGTGGTTCTAACTAGTAACTATTAACACCTTCAATTGAGAGGCAGCGTTTTCATTCAATTGATATGTATTCCCTTTATTTCATTCTAGACATTCATTTAACCCCTATTGCCTCCATGATACAAAACTGTATCATAAATCTTTCAGGAGACGAGATTTTAGCACAATTCATTAGAAAATAGGTTGTCGATTAAATTTCTCTTTGCAAAACCCATTACCAAGTACCATATTTTTAGCATTACCACAGATCTTCGCCAACAAGTTCATAATTTCAGTAAAGATTTAAACTTTAGCTAAACCAATCCATCAAATCAACAACAACAACTTTCAAGCAGTAGCAGTCACTTCATTAGCAATAATAAGAATAAAAAAGTGATAAAATATATTTTAAAAAGAAGACGAGGATATAAAGAGGGATTGATTACAGATTTGTAGAGGGGCCGCGGTTGCAGCAGAGGAGAGTAGAGAGGCAGGCGACAACGCCGGCGAACGTGAAGATGAGGGTCGTAACCCAGAAACCCATCGCCGATCGTTCAATCGATCGAGAAACTCTTCCCCTTTTTCTTTTCTTTTTCTTTCTTTTCGCTCCTTATGGTTTGGGAAATAAAAGAGAAGAGTCGGAGAAAGGGGACGAGATCTGAGAAACGTACAGATGATCATGTTTCTGATCAATTCTCTGAGGTTAGGGAAGGTCTTTTTACGAATAGGTCCCTACAAAATTTATATGCTTGCGAATTGTGTCTTTTGGGTCTTTGGTGTGAATTGGGAGTTCTAAGCTGGGGCCCTACAAAATTTACTTATTACAAGTTGCACTCTTTTTTGCTTTGCATGAAAGGACCATAAAATTGTATAATTTGTTTAGTTTTTTACTTGGAAAAATAATTAAGCTGTCATTTAATTTGCAAACTAAGAGTTGAACTCGGATGTTGAAGATCAACAGCGGCGAATGCAAGTTGTTTTTCTAATATGAACGTAAATGTAATAAGAATTTCAACGGAGACGTAAATATAATATGACAAAAGAGAAAAAATATGTCAAAAAGAGAAAAGTAAAAAAATAATGTTGCACCCACCATAACTTAAATTTGAACTTGAGACATTCAATAACTTAGATTTATAAGTTACCACTTGCGCTGAGACATGACAAAATTTATATACAGTAGAGGAAATGCCATCTCTCATAAACCAATAAACGCTTTTATGTAACCCGAAAAAAAGAAGATTTTTGGAAATATCCGCCATAATATATTGTTTATATGTGGGAAAGATTTTGGAGCAGCGTAAATTTTGACGTCCAAGCGGCGGGATGAAGCGTTCTTCTCAAAACAATATTGGGCTGATTAAAGTGGTCTTCACTTCCTATCCAAAAGCCGGATAAATTTAATTTTTTGCATTTAAGAGTTCGTTTGTCTATAACTGCAAATACCAAATTACTCAAGCGTAGAACTGCAAATCAAACTCCGACCTCCGAAAACCGTCTGTCTCTGCGCGACTAGATCTCAACCGTCCATCAAAATTACTCGAGCCTGTCGCCACTGGACTTCTAGAGATCTCCGCCTCCGTTCTCTCTCCTCTCTTGTTTCATCTTGCCCCCGATTCTAGAGAGAGAAAGCGCTGCGAGTAGAGAGAGAAACCTCCATCGGCGGCCATGGCGGAAGATCTCGTTCTCGACACCGCGATCAGAGACTGGGTCCTGGTCCCCCTCTCCGTTGTGATGGTCCTCATCGGCGTGCTCCGCTACTTCGTCGGCAAGCTCATGCGATCCTCCCAGACCCCCGACGAGAAGATCGTCAAAGAAGGGTTCTCTTCGTCTCTTTAACTCCATAAACCCTAACCCTAATTCTTGATTCTGATCTAATTCGAGTATTTTGTTTATATTTTTTTTTTGGGTCTCAGGCAGTTGATTTTGAGGGCGAGGAATCTGAGGACGGGCGCCAATTTCATCCCGGCCAAGTCGTTTCGATTGCGAAAGACGTACTACACCAACGAGGTAAGTCGATTAAGATTTCTTGCGTGTTTTCATTTTTCTCTCGCCCCCCGCACCCCCAAAGATTCCATTTTCAGAATACCTTAGTGTAAAAGTAGCAATGTTGATAGCCGAAGGGCTTTTTAGATCAGTATTTGACTTCCCTTGTTTATTATTTCTTAAAGTTTTTGCTGAATTATCTTGTAGATTTGGTTGTAGTGTCCATGTATTTGCTTAGTAAAGCAGTGTGGGCAAGTCGACTGATAATGGACTTCTTTTTCAAAGAAAATAGGGTTATTAAATCATCAGGGTTGGGAAGTTATGCATTAAGCTTTGGCTTAGTTTAAAGTTATGAACTTAGCTCAATATATCGCTCTCCATTTCAAGTAAAAATCAGTCTCGAAGCACATGTTATGTCTGATAGTGCATGTCGTATCACCGGCTCATCACTTCAAATCATGGGCTGACAGTGCTGTTGGTGTGCAGGAGAATGGTTTGCTGCATGTTCCGAAAGGCCAAGCTCAGAATCCTCAAGCACAAATGTTTTCAGATCCAAACATGGCTATGGATATGATGAAGAAAAACCTTTCAATGATCATACCACAGGTATCGCAACACATTTAACTAAAATCTTCATCTCAAATTGTAATCTAATTATCTCTTCCTATTTCAGACTCTTACTTTTGCGTGGGTGAACTTCTTCTTCTCCGGTTTCGTGGCAGGTACATAATATTCAATCTACATCATTTTAAAATACCATTCTTGGTCTATCTAATACCTGATTAGCCCAGCTCTTTTCCCCCTTGACTGTTGCTCTATATAGAATTATCTAATTTATGCTTTTTTTTCTTAATTTTAAAATCAAGTGTTCTGCAATGCATTACCTACCTACTCTGCACCACAGGGAGCTCAAAACAATTGACTAATGCTTGAACTTATTGATTATTCTTCATGCGTGCTTGAACCTCATTGCAATCATTGGCAAATTATCCATTATATATTGCAGGCTACCAAATGGCCTCCATTTCTCAACAGCTAGTCCATCTTGATTATCTGTATGTTTTCACATATTTCTACAACCTGCACTACAATTCAGGAAATGAAGCTCCAGTACCTAGTTGACTTAGGATATGGTTGCATTCTATGTGAAAGCACATGGAAATATGGTTGCGTCTACGTATAAGCACATGGAAAAGAGCATATAATTTGCTCTTCCTGATTTCATTTGGAACATATTTAATTTTGAAAACAGGAGAATGATTTTAGGATTCTAATGTTCGGAGGAATTTTTCTGGTAAACTTGGTAGATTACACTCACGAACAGCTCTAATGAGATCCTTGATAGCAGTTGGCATACGGGCTCAAACTCTCAGTGTAGTTCACCGTTTTGCCTTGCCAAGCTTCACCTGCAAGAGCATATAGTACATCCTCATGAACAATAAATGTGCGTGTGTAGACTATAGAGTGATTAAGATTTTCCAATCTACTTTTTTTCCAGTCTGATCTATTTTCCTACCAGAAAATTGAAGGAGAAATGATAGAGAGTAGCTAGAAGATCTTAGGCAGCAAGATCATTGGAGATGACAAATGAGATTTTTCTTCTTTCTAAATTGCATTGACGTGTACTATGTATTAGATTATATTCTGTATCATATATAGTCTCAAGGATTCATAAGTAATAGTTATTTTAGAGAATAAATTAGTTCCTCTTTATGTCAAAGCCCTGGTAGAAGAGCTTGTCTAACTACGAGAGAACTACTAGGCGTTCACAAGTTTTAACAATAAGAGGAAGCAGTAAATATTTTGCAAGTTGGCGCCATGCAGAGTCAAATACAATGCTTGATATATACCCCGAATTATATAGGCGTTCTAATCTATGTTCCCGTGCCGTAGCAAGTTTAATGTTTGCCACAGGTCTTTCTTCATAAATCTTGCCTCATAATTTATTGATTTGAAGTTAAGATCATTATAGTTGCATAACTTATTGAAAAGAATATTTTAGGGAACAGGATATCAAGAGAGTACTAACTCAGCTTACTGACTTTTTAATGCCATGTCTTCCAGCAAAAATTCCTTTCCCACTCACTCAAAGATTCAGAGCTATGCTACAAAATGGGATTGACCTAAGCACTGTTGATGTCAGCTATGTCAGCAGTCGTTCCTGGTATAACTCTATTTCTTTCAGAATAGATGTGTTTTTCTTCTCCTAAATCCTTTCTCTTCAGATTTTCCTTGAAATACATTTTGTTCATTAAGAACATACGATAATCTTGCATTTTGGATCAGGTACTTTCTAAATCTGCTTGGGTTGAGGGGTCTATTCAGCCTTATTCTGGGTGACGAAAATGGTCAGTATCACATGCACGTGCTTGCAGGCACACAATCATAAAAAATTGAATATACCTTTGGGTGAAAGTTTAATGACAGACTTAACTATTATTGGCTGGTGCTGATTTTGTTTTGCTTATGCAGCAATGGATGACACACAGCGCATGATGCAAATGGGTGGCTTTGGTATGGATCCAACAAAGGTATGTTTCTCTTATTTCTGTTCAGATTGACATAAAGGATTTGACAGAATTTTGTATTTCTTCAATGAACCATGCATCTAAAGTTTGATGAGCATTGATATGCTAACCACGATTCATAATAACTTATGTGCCACCGCATTAATTGTCATCTACTTTTGCCATCTACTTTTGGATCACCATACTCATAATGAGCATGGCTGCACACTCTCTTTAATCTTCTTCCCTTGTAACCTCTGAAAGAGTGGTCGTATTCTTTTGGCTGTTGAAGTACATAAGTTTCATGCATTGTTTCAATGGTTGCTTTGCTTTGTGTTGCAAATTTGCAATCAACCTAGTCACCAGAAAAATAAGCCACTATAGCATCACTTTCAATGCTCTAAAAAGCGGTTTTAGTACGCGCGCGGTTCAGGAGCGAATAACGTTTAAACGGTTTAAACGCCGATTAAACGGTTTACACGTTTTATTAATTTTTTAATATAAATAATATTACAATACTTAAAAACATTCAAAAATGATTTAAATGAGCCCAAAAGCCCAGCCCAAGCCCAAGCCTAAGCCTAGCTCTTTTTTTTCTTTTTCTTCTTCAAATGAGCCCGAACCCAAAAGCCCAAAAAAACCTTATATTTTCTCTCTTCCTCTCTCTGCTACCGAGAGAGAGAGAGAGAGAGAGGAGATCGGAGATTGGAGGGGAGATCCGACGGCGACAACTAGAGGTGATCCAACAACTTCTAAGAGGACATCAGAGAGGAGATCCAATGTCAACTTTGCGGAGGAGATCGGAGACGGCATCGGAGATCGCAGAGGAGATCCAATGGCGACGGACGAGATTCACTAACACGACGGCGAGCAAAGAGAGAGATTGGCGATGATGGCGATCGGAGAGGAGACCGGCGACTAGATCCACCACCGACGACCAGATCCACCACCGATGACAACCATGGCGACGAGATCCATGACCACGATGGGAGCAGATCCAGCCATGGTTCACAGTCGCGGCCTCGGCTGCCGACTCGGCGGGCACTGAGACGGATCGGTCTCGGTGACTCGGATCGGTATCGGGCGATACGCGCAAAACGCTACATAGAAGCTAAAAAATTCTGAAAAAATCATGATAAATCTTAAAAAAAATGTAGACATCCATATTCATGTATCACATGTTCAAAATATATCACCTAGCACACTAAACATAAAGCGAAAGTATAAATACACGCGTCGTCGGTAGAAGTATATCAAAATACATGCACAATATAGTAAATTGAACAAACTACATTCATAAATACATGCTAATGTAGTTATTTCCACATTGAATTGCGATGAGGCACAAAATTATCATCATAATGCCGAATCGACCGAGTCAATTCCGATTCTCGGCCTAGTCAGTCTCCTCTGAGTTGAGTCGATCGACTCGTGACTCGGACTCGTCTCGGAGACGGATACGACTCGGCCGACTCGTCTCCGACTCGGCCGAGTCTTTGAACCATGGATCCAGCAGGTTCTTCGATTAATTATACTACACGTTTTACGCTGTTTAAGTTTTTTTTGGCCTGAACGATTGACCTGGGTGATTTTCCGAATTCGTACATGTTTTCCTAACGAAAACGTTTAATTGGGCTTTTAAGCGTCCGTTAAAAACGATTTTGTAGAACACTAATCACTTCTGTCGGTGCAAATCAATGGCAAAAGGTGTTTTTCTTCGTCTTCCAAAGATTTGAAAGTCAGTCTGTCCAACCCATCACCTAATTTTAGATGCTTTGATTAACTTTAGTGCTGATTTTGATATCTATTCAATAGTTCACATGACATGTTTTGGTTTGGGACTGTTTCGTTAATGAGTTGCAATATCAAATTTGACATATTTGTTCACGTCTATGAAAGGTATTAAAATGTAAGTATTGCAAAGATATTTTATCTGATCCAGGACAACGAAGGGTTGTATCCAGTCAAGAAGAAGAAAAATGAAAGAGTTAGTGTAGCGATCTCTATTCACATGAACTATAACTTGGTAACCATGGGTTATTGTTTGTGTATCCCTTTTCTTTCTTTAAATATCTCATTTCTTGACATATTTAGGTTATGCATTAGATCCTTTGTTAAAGAAATTAGTTTTGTAATCAATTTAGGAAGATCAGGCCTTATGAGTTCTTTTGGAATTGTGTTTCTGAGTTTGTGAATCAATCTCACGAAACTTTGAGATTCTCCTTGCTTTGTTTCTTAGTCTAATCAATGTTTTAAAAAGTAGCTTGTGCGGGCGCTTTGGTGGAGGTGGCCCCAAGGCCGTGCCTTGGGGCATATGGGGGCAGATTAGGTATTGCCAAAAAAGAAAAAAGAAAAGAAAGGCGCACCTTAGCCCATCATATGTCACTCGTCGTTGCTTCCACTTTTATTACCTTGATGTTGTTGCTTGGGTGCCTGCCCCTTCGTGTACTGTCATCGAGAGAGAGGGGTTTGGGGGGGGGGGGGGGGGGGGGGAGAGAGAGAGAGAGAGAGAGAGAGGTGGGTTACCTCAGGCATTGCTGGACCCCTTATATTAGATTAGAAGCGGTTGGGTGCGACCCACTTCTTATAACTTAAATAGCACGTACACCTTATCAGATGGTGGCGACGGACGTAGCAATGATACCAACAACATAAAGAATCACAAGTCCCATTTCTCTCTTTTTCTCTCATCATCAAATCTTTTTTTTTTTTTTTTAAATTTCCCTCCCACCTAGGCAGCTAGGTGCTAGACGTCAGGTATGCCACCCCTTCCACCTACTGCTATTTAAAACAATGATTCCGATTACTTTAGTATTGGAACCGTTTTAGAAAGCCTTTGGCAAAAAGTTAGGTTGTAGGGCTTATTTGAGGTCGAATCTCTGACAATTGAATCATCTTTCTTATATCAAGAACTACTCTTTTACAGTTTATTTCTTTTATTTACTGTTTGACTACATAAATCAACACCTTCTTAATATTCATATCCAGTGATCTGAATTATTGATTGTTCTAATTGGTCTATCCAACATCATTATTCCATGCATGCAAGATAGAAGATTTATCAACATTACATAGCTTGTTGGGCATGCAACTGCGGTGAACCCTGTAGAAGTAAAAGTCTATTTATGCCTCACAAATTCAACACATGATGAATGCATGGGTTCCGTCCAGGAGAAGAAAAATAAGAGAAAAAACATGAGTAACCGTGACAATATAAAAAAAATTTATTAGATTTTTAAAATCTTATCTTATTTGGAAAGTAATCTTTTGTAGCCTTAGTTATAAAATTCAAGCTTTTTTTCTTTTTGGAATTCTAATTAGTTTTACAAAGAGTTTACATCTGCCTTAAGTTAAACAAAATCTTTTGAAAGATTTTATTAGATTTTTTTAATTAGGATCATATTTTTAAGAGAGATTCTTTTTGCTTTCCATATGTATTTTTTCTTAGGTTTGAAGAAAATTTTTAGTATAAATAAAGATTAAGTCTTCTCATGTAATTGGTTTTTTGTGATTGAAAAAAATGAGATTCTTCTTTCTTCTCTTTATGGGATTATTATTAAGATTGTTGTGTAAAAATGCGATTGAGTTGTGATCGTGGTGTAAGACCATTTGTGGTGTGAGACCATCATTTATCTTTTATCTTTTTTCACTTTCTCACTCTTTTATTTATTCGCTTCACTTGTCTTTTCCGTTCCGCATCATTTAGTAGCAGAGCAAGTTCATATCCAATAGCAAATCAGAGTCAGAGATCTACCAGTTTCTGCATCAATCTTCTCCGAATCTAATGGACGCTGGGATCATGAAGAATATTCTTTAAGAGGTGGATGTCATCATCATTGCTACACTAAGTGGATCCATCTCTTGAAGAATTTTCTTCAAAATCTCGGTGTCCATTACATTGGGGGAAGATAAATGCAAAAACTTGTAGATCTTTGTGGCTCTGATTTGCTACTAGATCCGAGAAGTTGCTCTGATATCAAATGACAAGGGAAACACAAGCAGAAGCAAATTAAAAAAAAGATATAGAAAATAGAAAAAAAATTAAAAATAAGTTTGTGGCCTCACAACACAATTGGTCGCATACCACGATCACAACTCATTGGCATCACACCATAGACTCAATAATAGTCTCTATCACAAAGAAGAAAGAAAGATCTCAATTTCTTTTTTCATTCACCAAAGCTGATTACATAAGAAGGCATAACCATTATAAAATATTTTCCTTCAAGCCTAAGGAAAGATAGATATGGAAAACAAAATCAATCTTTCCTAAAAGTCTTCTACTAATAAAAAAAGAATCTAATCAAATCTTTAAGAATATTTTATTTAACTTAATGCCTAAGAAAACTATTTCTAAAACTAATCAGAATTCCAAAAAGAAAGAAAAACTTGCCTTTTATAATAAGTAAGGCTGCAAAAGATTACTTTTTGAAATAAAATAAGATTTTATAAAGGGTTTCTTCTGGATATTGATCCCTAACAAATATTATATTTTGATATTATTCCTCCACAATGTGAGACCCGCATTTTTCTCAAAAACAATGTGAGACACTCATTACCAGTCCTGTTTGTTTTGACATCCAAAATTCTTTATCTAACTAGAGTTAAACATCAACTAGAGATATCAACCCACCCTACTCTTTTTCATCAAAACCCACATACCTATCACTTCTGGGAATGGAATATTCCCTCACAGGCACATGATTGATAACTATAGGGACTACTAATGAGTGAGTCCCACATTGTAAGAGACTAATTTCAAAATATTGATTTGTGAGGGAGTAATATAAAAAAATGATATATGTTAGGGTCTGACATCTAAAAATCTCTTTTGCAAATCATGCAAATCTTATATAATATTTTTTAAACTCGCAATTAGCGTTGCTGGTACTCTCTCTCTCTCTCTCTCTCTCTCTCTCTCTCTCTCTCTCTCTCTCTCTCTCTGTGTGTGTGTGTGTGTGTGTGTGTGTTGTGATTGAACCCATGCATGCATTTTAAGTTGAATTTGTGTTGCATCGCTGGGGGTGCAAAATTGGTGATACACAAGGACATGGAAAAAAAAAAAAATTAAGAAGATATTGACATGTACACAAGCTAGAAACATCTTTTATATAACTTTTTAAACAAAGATAATGTTACTAGTCTTTGCTAATTGTATTCAAAGATAATGTTTACATATTATAAATTTTATCACTTTCACACGTTTGACTTTATTTTGGTTATAGGTCTTTGACCAGTCAACTTCTTTGTCCTTCCTAGTCGAACACCTCACGGCGTATATTAAAGTGTAACTTGTTTTATGAATAATTACAGTCACAATAACAACAAAATCTTCATTTTAAATTTTGGGGTTCAACTATATGATTCCTTTTCCTCCTTTGAGTCACTTTAAAGGCCATCTCAATTAAATTACTACTACAATATCCTTCTTAATTACTTTCATTCTAGACTTGTTTTGGCCTTGTTGCCTCGTTAACTACGACTCTACCACTTCTCCTAACTTGCACATTTATTGCCCCCTATAATGCTATCACTCCTAAACAGGTGCGCTTATTGCATCCATTACACATGCTCAAACCATCTTAGTTGATTTTCTCTCATTTTAGTTGGTAAATGAATAATTCTTAAAAGTTTACTATAGTCTGTATCATTATTCGATATCATTTTCATATAGATAATAATTCAAGATAAAAGTGAAAGAAAAATCATTTTCCCATCCATGCCATATCAAATAAGTACTCAAGAAGTGCCAAGCATGTGTTGGAAAAGTGTCTGAACCTTAAAAATATTATTAACATTAAGGTAATGCTCATATTGCGCCTTACATGTTCCCAAGGAGTATTCTCATATGCATCTGATAGGACGTGGCCTACAGGATATAAGTGTGCATGTTGTGTGGTATTACATTATTGATGACAAAAACCGTCGGGTTTAAGAGGAGCTTATAGACCGTGGTTTCTGCTAGGCTAGTACTATAGAGAAACATATCTTAATGTGCACTACTTCGACAAATTTGATTGCTGTTTATAATGCTGTAAGATATGTGCAAATTTAGTGGATTAGGGCATCAGTAGAAGAGGGGTAGGTGATGTGCTGGGTCCAAAGCCTAAGCACTAACTAGGTGCTAGCCGAACAACTTGGGGTGTGTTGAGCCTAAGCACTAGGCTGGCACCTATATGGGGAGGAAGAAAGAGAGGGGGCGAGGGAGGGAAAAAATTTATTACTCACATTTTTTTTCGTTTAATTTGTGATGTAATTGTTTAGGTCATTTCTGTACCTCCTAATTCTTTACGTAGAGGTATCTTGTTGTCATTTGTCCTATCTGAATTCTGAAACTTGTTCTTGGTTGTGATATGGGTAGTGACGAGCTGATTTATCATCTTTGAATAATCAACACCAAATTATGGAGGAATATCTTTCTAGTGGTGATTAGGCTTACTGTTCATAGGGAGTGTTGTTTTTATTTGACTATTGCTTCCACCTGGGGCTGGGTACGACTTCTGGATTTCTTGATTTTTGAGCCTTCTACTAATTTCTTTTGAGAGAGATTGTTTTGTAAGAGTACACCTGAAAGAGTTCCTTGTCTACAAGAATATCTTTGTATCATTTCTTTTATTTCAAAATTGAATACTTCAAAAAAGATCTAGAATTGGTAATTACTTTCAACTATGCAAGAGCAATTGCAAGTGTTGCACTTGGGGTAGTTTCCTCAGTAAACAGCTAGTTTAATGACTGGAGCAAGATGTAGACGCAGTTCTACGTTGAATGCTGGGCCTCTGGGCTGTCATGACTTCATTGGAAGTTGGGTTTAATCTCCGGGCTTGAGATATTGACCTCACTGTTTTAGAATATAAAGAGGAAGAACCTTCATATAACATCATCGGGGTAAATTTTTCATAGTGGTAGTTGTCCTTGGTGTCTGATGGCATACAACTAGAATATTTCATTTAGCAACTGAGAATTTTGTTTAGATTCTTCATAGGGAGGCAAAATATATGTGCTCCATCTTGGGCCTAATATTGACTTGAATCAATTTTGGTAACTCATTATTTCTATTTCTTACCTTCCGTGATAAACATGTGGATGTTTTCTATCTCAAGAACTAATTATATTCGTTTGTCTCCTCCTGTGCTTGCAGAGCTTGAGTGCGGAGAAGGATAGCATGGAGATAATTCAGCATGAGTGGGCCCTTCCGAAAATGGAGCAACGTGCTGAAGAAGTCCTGAGAAAATATGTCAAGTAACATGCCCGCGGTCTCCTTTCTTGGCATTTTGTATTCACCAACTTTTAAACCCTGGAAGTTATTTGATCTTTAGATTTTAGATGGAAGTATATTATAAAGCTTCGAGCTTGTGTAACTTACTATCCTGCATATTCTTTGCGTCCTTTCTCCCTTTCAAAATTTGGGATAAGATAGAACGTAAACAACAATTATCATATGTTCTTCAAGATGGTATGTTTGTTGTTGATGTAATCTCTACTTCCCAAGCAATGAAATGCGACATTCCGGTCTCAAGTTCTAATCATGTCAGGCATGTTAAAGCAGTGCGTCAAGGTACCTGCGCTCTGCTGCAAATATTGATGGGTACTTTTACGTTGTTCTCTGCACATAATTTCACTGTTCATTTTGGATGGCAACATCCTGCTAACGCGTGCCTTTTGTTTAAAAAGCACAAGAATTTTATGTTTGTTGACATTAGGATCACTCCTGTAACAATTACTGTTGTATTTGTTGTTGTTTATCATGCAAAGAGCAGGTGCTGAGTCCATTCTCCCTTCCCAGAATCTGAAGCAAGTCGCATGTCCGAAGTAGACAAAAAAAACCATACAGAAGATTGAGATAAGCACTGAAAGTTGTTTGGATGACTCCAAATGAGTACCAGAATGAGGCATTTCAAAGCATTTTTAGTGCCCAGTGCATTGAGTCATCATTTACTGAAACTTTAGTTTATTGACCTCTAGATTTAAAAATATTGGATGCCAACAATTCCCTGTTTTGCTTGTGTTATCATCACATTATGGATAACCTAGCATTTTTGCAGCGTATCGGTTCATGAGAAGTGCCAGATTCAAGTCCACTTTTGCTTCAAAGAAAATAAAAAAAAATGGGGATGATTTGTAGAATGCACCAATATATCAGTCCAAGAGAAGAAGAGCTCAGATGCTGTTCTTAAATACATTTTGCAAATGCAGGCACATTATTATCCTCATCTAAATGCTATGGTATCATCTAGGGTTTAAGATGATATCAGAGACAACATCAATCAAGCTTCAATAGTCTCACATTGGATATGTAAAACAAAACAAGACTTTTGCCTCGAAGGAGGAAGAAGCATGAGAACAAGGAAAAAAGAGAGAGAAAAGAAAACTACGAACTGCAAGATCAGGCGAAAATTTTCCCGACATGGCAGCATATAGCAGCTGTTAGCTTGGCCGTGCAGCCCCACCGAAGACAGGCCTCATGTAGGTGTTGTCAAGCTTCCTCCAGTATGCATGAATAGTTCGAACTGGCCTTTCAAGCAGCATTGTTAAACTGCTCTTCTTTCCGAGGGGTTCTCTTGCGATAGCAGTGGTATTCTTCAAATGAGCTCGAGCTAGAGTTCGAACACCTGAAAGAAAAAGTTTGAAACAGAACGATGAGAACGATCAAGCATATATTACTGAAGCAACAAATTCTGAAGAATTGAAAAGCAATGCAGGCTGTAGATAATAGCAAGAACTCCTATTTGGAATGAAAGAAGCATAGAGACATTCGTCCAAGTAGAGGAACAACTTCGATTATGACTCGCCAAGTTGCATCAAACACATCAACCCCCCTCTGGGTTCAACAATGGATGATCAGACGACATTATGGTCTCTACCGGGAAGAAACACACACGCGCTCGCGCGCACACACAAATGAAAACATGTGATGATTTCTGAAGCAATGTTGGCAAGTTTTTTTTTGTAACCAACCCCAACCACTTCAACTTTTCAATAAACAACATTTGGTGATGAGTAATTTGAAACTATTGGAGGGTGTCAAAATGAGCTTCAATACAAAATAGAAGGCACAAGCAAATGCAAGCAAGAGCAAGAAATACGTAGAACGCACTTGTGCAGATGGTTAGACAAGCCAATGCAACACAGAAAGGAATATTAAAAAACAAACATCAAACAAGTATTTAACAGCAATGAAAAGTAAGAGTTTAGGTTTGTTGATTTGAGAGGGTCTGGTTTTTTTTTTTTTTCTTATTTTTTTGACTACATGCCATATTGATGCGGACAAGGAAGCGAAGATGGGTAGATCTCGTTTTAGCGCCAAGGAACCTGAAGAACGCCTTAAGATAGGGAATAATACTCGAATCCACGAGCAAATAAAAGGAAAAACAACTCAAAGTTTATTAAATCAAAATTCAATAAATAAAATTACAAAAATACAATGACCTTAAATAAGCTCAAAACTAAAGTACTAACCTATCCAACAGGATTCCTAAAGAAAATTATAAAACTATACATAAGTGAGACCTGACTCAGTAGTAAAAAAGTTGAAAAGAGTTATGAGAAGTCTCATGTTAAAAATTACCTACGGCCTACCTTACAAGAAAGAAAGAAAAGGCTGCATGAAGATTATAGAGTGACAAGGTGTGATGTATCCTCGGAGTTTTCAAAACAAGAATGACATGAAACGGCCAAACAAGTGACAAATAAAACGAAAGAAAAGGAAATAAATAACACCCCCACCCCCCACCCCACCCCACCCCAAACCCACCCACCCCCACACACACACACACCACACACACACACACACACACACAAAAAGGCAGGCTTTAACTTCTTCTCTCTCCCTCTCTCCCTCTCTCTCTCACCCAGCTGCCTCCTAATGGCTCACAGCTATCAACCCCTTCACCTCCCCTCTATAAATTCACCCTCACTCACCTCCCCAAACCCTCACAAAATCTGTTTGCTATATACCCATCCCTCTCTTTCAGGTAATTATTTGATCTCCTTTTCTTTTTTTAAACATCTGTGATCTCTGATAGAGTTTGAAGTTTTTGGGTCTCATTTGTTTTCTCTTTTAACAAGTTCTTATAATGTGTATTTTCTTGTGATGAACTTTCTATGATCTTATCATAAAGTTGGACCTAATGCAATTGTTTGGCTGCCTAATTAATTATATATAATGTTGTTGGATTTTGCTCAGTATATTTGCACTGAATGAAGTGGTGAAGAACAATCCTAGTGTTCATATTGTGTTTATTTTAATTCGAATATTTCACTGTGAGAATTGCTGCTATATGTGATTTATTGATCACTCACTTGTTAGCAATGGTAAAAAAAATTTTTGGTTGTCACTCTTTCTTTTAATTGGTTGGAAATGAATCTAGAGGTGATATCAATTGTGATAAAATTAACACAAACCCCACATATATTTATATCAAAAAAAACAAATATATTTATTGTAGTAAAATCTAGGTGAATTCTCACATCTGTAACATTTTACTTCACACTTAATAGAGATAGATTTTCTCAAGGTTAACTTTGCTGGATATATGCACAAAGATTTCTATTTATTTAATTTTCCTTCTGTTTCTGAGATTTTTTCTCAAACTTATGGATTCTTGCAGGTACTTCAAAACTAGATCACTAATGGCTCTCACAGTGATTTTTATGGTTGTCATCACTCTACTTCTCCCCCCTGCAACTGCGTGGAAAACTCCTGCTACCCCGCCCCCGGCATTGGCCCCCCCCCCCCTTTGTAAACCTCACCGGCCTTCTCTCCCTCGCCGGCCCTTTCCACACCTTCCTCGCGTACCTCACCGACACACAAGTCATCCAAACCTTTCAAAACCAAGCCTACAACACTGACCAAGGCATCACCGTCTTCTCTCCCTCCGACAAAGCCTTCTCATCTCTTATCAACACTTCGCTCTCCAACCTCACGGAAGACCAGCTCCAATCTCTTCTCCTCTTCCATGCATTCCCACAGTTCTACACCTGACCGGGCTACTGAAGAACCTGACCGGCCTCAGCGTGGTCACCATGGCAGGTGCACAGTTCACTTTGAACATCACAGACTCGTCTGGGGGCGTACAAATTGATTCAGATTGGAGCCATACGAGCATTAGCAGTAGTGTGTACTCGGAATTGCCAGTTGCAGTGTACAAGGTTGA
Source organism: Agave tequilana (assembly GCA_038442645.1). Taxonomy (NCBI): domain Eukaryota; kingdom Viridiplantae; phylum Streptophyta; class Magnoliopsida; order Asparagales; family Asparagaceae; genus Agave; species Agave tequilana. The sequence continues at coordinate 59,345 of JAVJIF010018033.1, read as the reverse complement.
TCAGGTTCTGCTTCCTAAAGCAATCTTCAGTTCTGGACCACCTCAAGCTCCAGCTCCTGTCGGACTTCCGTCGCCGCCTCAAGCTCGAAGTCCTCCTTCCAACCTGCCTCCAACGAATTCAAGCTCTCCACAACCTTCAGAGGCAACGATTGACAAGTCATCTTCATATGAAACTAGCTTTGGTGCCATAACTTGCTTTGTTATGGTAATTTCTAGCGTTCTAATGCTATTGTTGTGAGAGGAGGTGTTCTAGGCTTCTAATGTAAAAGATGGCAAATATAAAGAGAGATTAAACAGATAGCAATATAAGCTAATAAAAAAAAAAAAAAAAAAGACAGCACACCAGTATTTAACGTGGTTCGATCAATGTGATTTACATTTACGGAAGAAGACAATAAGAGGAATCCACTAATCAAAAGGGGAGAATATAAGAGATTACAACTCTAATCTTACTCACCCAACCCCAATGAAATCTAATTCATTAGAGCTTAACAAAAGGAAAACAAATGGGAAGAAGAGAGGATAATACAATATTTAGCAACTCTCTCGTTCTCACTTTCTTGTCTTAAAATCTCATGCAATGTGATGCGTATTTATAGTCAAAACTTTTAAATCCTTTCATCACTTCACCCCACACATACATCAAATTCATAGGGCGGCCCAATTGATTTCATTAGGGTGGCTAAAATCTTCACATAGTAGCTATGATCTTCATAGGGTGGTTATTGATGACTTTTAGGATGCCTAGAGATTTCATAGGGCGACTACTGATGACTTTATGGTGGTTAGAAATTTCATAGGGTGGCAATTGATTTTAAGAAAAAAAAGTGTACAAAGATGACTTAATTTGTTTCTATTCATTAAAGACATATCAACAAATCTCTACATTGTCTTAATGAATAACAAATCTCTCCACTTTAAGTTGAACTGTATCAAGTTTCCTTTGGATTCTTGTTATCTTCTCTAACCTCGACAGGTCCAACCTTCACCACTTTGAATACCAAGCAATTCGAAACAATACTCGAACTTGCGCGAATATACGAGCTTTATCATCATTTCTGCTGGATTACCTGCAGTTTCATCAGAACTGATAGCTGTAGCTCATTGTAGGTGGAAGGCTCTGAAATCTCAATAGATTCTGCCACATTTAGAGCATAAGCGAACATATCTGCATAGGCTATCGCTTAGGTGGACCGATCTGCCTTCTTACTCTCCCAGTAACAATACTGTACTGTTGCTCTTTTAGTATATCATCACCCGAAGTTGAACCTTGAGCATCATCGACTGGTTCAACGCGTGTGCTTTCCTGCACTCCTTCTGTAAATTTGCACTCAAGCGCGACCTGCTTGCTTGCTTCCTCTCCTGAGCCTGTAATATCGACAACAGACTCCTTTCTCAGTTGAAGCATGTAATTTTCATCAAAAGTAATGTCCCTACTAATAACAAATTTAAGTGACTTAGGATCAGGACACCATAACCTGTATCTTTTCACCCCAGTAGCATAACCAAGAAATATAGATTTTTTGTCCTAAGTTCAATCTTATCATCATTTACATGAAAAATAAGCAGGGAAACCAAATACTCGTAAATGAGAGTAATTAGCAGGGGTACCAGACCATACCTTTTTAAGAGTCTTAAAATCAATAGTTGTATAGAGAGACCGATTTACCAAATAGTAAGTTGTATTTACTGCCTCGGCCCAAAAGCATTTTGACAAACCAGCGTTAGAGAGCATACAGTAAGCTCTCTCTAACAGTGTCCTGTTAATCCTTTTTGTAACTCTATTCTATTGTGGTGTCCACCGAACTGTACGATGCCGCACAATTTCTTCATTTTTACAGAATTGGTCAAATTCCATGGAATAGAACTCCATTCCATTGTTGGTCCTGAGACGCTTCACCTTCTTTCCTGTTTACTTTTCGATCATAACCTTTCACTGCTTGAAGATAGCAAAAACATCACTCTTATACTTGAGAGGGTACACCCAAACTTTTTCTGGAATAATCATTAATTAAAACCAGAAGATAACTACCTCCATCTTTTGATGGAACCTGAGAGGGACCCTAAAAATCTGAATAGATGCAGCCTAAGGTGTTTTTAGTCCTGTGAACATATGTACCAAAAGAAACTCTGTACTGCTTGCCAAAAACACAATGTTCACAAAAGTCAAGCTTTCCTGTTTTCTAGCCACAAAGCAAACCTTACTTACTCAATATATGTAGTCCTCTCTCACTCATATGCCCTAACCGCATATGCCACAAATGAGTGATATCTAAGTCTGGGTCTTCTGACATTGATACAGCGACATCACTTGTCACTGTGCTACCTTGAAGGATATAAAAGGTATTCACCTTCTTCCTTTCATCACAACAAGAGTGCATTTGCTAACTCTCAAAACTCCACCTTCAGCTGAAAACTTAAAGCCGTCGGAGTCAAGGGTGCCCAAAGAAATTAAATTTTTCTTCAAATCCAGCACATGCTGAACATTACTCAACGTTCTAACAATACTGTCATACATCCTAATCTTGATTGACCCAATACCAATTATCTTGTAGGGCATGTTATTTCCCATTAAGACATTACCACCATCAATTGGCTGGTAGGTCACAAACCTGTCCCTGTGGGGACATATGTGATAAGAACAATCTGAATCAAAAACCCACTCATCTCGTGAACGGGAATCAAAGATGTTAACTGAAAGAACCTCATGTGATGTGGAGGTTTCTTCTGCAACACAAACAAACGAAGATTTCTCATCTTGAGATTTTCTCCTTGCATCTTCTTTTTCTTTTTTCTTTGAGCTTAAAATAATCTTTTTATAGTATCCAAACTTATGACAATTGTGACGCTCCGATTCTGCGGGTACGGAAACGTCACTGCGACGTATATACGCAGGTCAAAAATACCCTCACGTAAATACGCTAAGCATCAGTACAGGTAAGAATCAGAGTGCGGAAGCACCGTGGTAATATACATTCCAACAGAAAAATATAAGTATATAGTCATCACAGAGAATGATACAATATTACATTAATATTATATCACCAGAAGATACAAAAGTACAATACAAGAAGAGATATACATAAAAAAAGCTGAGAGATGCTCACGAGCAGCAAGAGGAACCTCGAGAGCCAATTAGGAGAAGAGCTGGGAGGAAGAGTTACGGCAAGACCAATCTTCTGCTGCGCCACTCTGGTCGCCATGGGAAGATCCGCTGCGCACTCTGATCAGCTACAGCCAAGCCACCATGGTCTGAGCTCTAAGATCTAGACATGAAGATTCAGGGCTGTCAGATACAACCCGCGAGTACATAGAATAAAGCCAAGTGGCGTGCATATCAGGCACATGTGTACAGGAAAGGTGTATCGTGAATATAAGCACATATGAACATGAAATGAGACAGTAAGTAAAGTAACTAAAGGAAAATCAGTTATACAAGCCCACATTACCGATTCGTGAGATTAGTACGTCGAAGGAATAATCCAAACAAAAAAACTCTGTTGCCATTGATTTCTTAGCACATTCTGACATGCAGTTGGGTGCAGAGAAAGGCAGCCTGAGATAACACACTTAAATATGGGAATGATGGATAAAAAGTTGAGTTCGTTGAATTGTGTTAAAATCTCCAAACTTATAAGGTTTATGCTGGGTCTATAATTAGCCAATAAGGTGTATAAAGGCAACCAAATTAAAATCTTGATGCTCAAACAACATATTATCTCTCATGTGCACAAAAAAGTGAGGAATCATTTTAAGTTTCATTAGGAATTCTTATAACCTAAATTCTGCATATGAGAGGGGTGTGGCATGTGAGAGGCATGAGTTTATATCGACTTGATAAATATTAGAAAGGTATAAGAAGGAAAAAAATACTCAGAGAGAATTCTTATAACCTGAATTTTGGATACAAGAGGGGGTGACATGTGAGAGGCATGAGTTAATACCGAGACTTTGGATATTAGAAAGGTATAAGAAGAACAAAAGTACTCATAAACCGAGACAAAGTCTACATCTCTCTCAAACACCCAAACATGCATAATTGTCATGTCATGCATTTTAACTTTGCATAAGATCTTTCTGTTTTAGTTCGCCGGTCTTTTTTCACTTTTCAATGTAAGACTATATTCGCATATGAACACCCAACAAGAAGTCGTAAGATGTTAAAGTGTCAAGCATGCGCTAACTCTTACCAATTAACAACTAAAAACGAGATAAAGTCAATAGATAATGGTTGCATTGTGGCTAAGGGCAATATTGATCTTTTGTTAAAAGTATTTATGCAAGCCCTTACTTTTAAGTGGAGTGGTGTAAATGACATCAATTCATTGCAATGTTATCAAGTGCTATGGTTGCACTGATGTGATTCCCTAACACTTCTTTCTAGATATACATAACACCTCTTTAACTTCTATACTCTGAATTATTGTTGGCAAATATGTCTCAATCACATTTGTGTCACCAACTAGTCTCATGAATAGGCCACTTTATCATAACATTAAGCTTTAGAGTCAGATAGGTCACAAACTATATTTCTTTTTCGCTATTTTACTTACCTTCATGAGTCGGAAAACAAATTGATAGAATTCACATGTGTTTTTTTACTTTCCACTTTCAAGTGTCTCAATGGCCACACAAGTGTAAAGACCACCGTTCCTCGCTATGTGGGCGTGGACTTGGGTTCAAAACCGCTTGAAGACATAATTTAATCATTTTCGGTCATCATGATCGCTTAAACTGATTTAGTCGTTAGAGAAAGAGTTGAGAAAGAGTTGAGAAAGAGTTGAGAAACAACGAGTGTCAATTGAGAATATAAGTACCACTCTAATGGTTGCTGATCCATTGACCAAGGGATTACCTCCAAAGACATTCAAAGAACATGTTATTATAATGGGTCTTTTGAGTAATCTGTAATGTATGTTTTGATGCTTATGTAATTGACATTATTGCGCAATAAAAGTTTGTTTCTGTATTTCCTGTTATCCAACTATGTGTGCACATATTATGTATGGATGTTTGTTAAACAGGAAAAGTCTTGACAAGACAAATTACAGGGGTCGTTTTGGTTATAGACTCTATTAGTGAGGGTTATCAATGTTGTGGTACGTAGAAGGGAGTATGACATAGATGTTGTATAACCGCTATGACTCACATTGGTGGTCCAAGCTAATTGCAGTATTACAGTATATCATTATTTGGGCTTATAGTTATTATTTTTTAAATTCGTGATCACGTGTCAAAGTTTTTCAGTATGGAATCTAATAGAGTCAAATAAATGTTTTAAAATGAGTCTTTTTCATTTGTTTTCTAAAGTTGTACTATAATCGGATAGTGGTCCAAGTGGGAGAATGTTAGTCTCATATTAAGTGGCCCACTAACTTTTATTAATTAATTGGATTCCATAATTATGGCTAACTGATATTTAATGTATGCCCAAATATAATGGTTACATTTATATAAGTTTATAATCATATGAGATATAAAGGGCCATGATGGGTGGTTTTATCTCATGGGTTTATTTGCAAATGTAGACCCTCTTCTCTCCTCTTGAAAAGAAAATAACCCCCCCTTTTTTAAGGAATCATCACTTTACAGTTGTGGGTTTGTGCAAAGAAAAGGAGACAGAGAGAAGAAAGGGTTTACAGATTAGGGTTTGCAAGAATCAAAGGAAAGGGACTGAGATCATCAACAATCGTTGTTCATCATCCTCTTGATATGGCTTCAGGTATGTATTTATTTATGTATTTATTCTTGGGATGTATATAGATTCTAGATCCATGATAGATGATTTTGTTATCATGAAATTTCTTTGAGTATTTTAATATCTAACACAAACAGCATATTATCTCTCATGTGCACAAAAAAGTGAGAATCATTGTAAGTTTCATTAGGAATTCTTACAACCTAAATTCTGCGTATGAAAGGGGTATGGCATGTGAGATTCATGAGTTTATGTCGACTTGATAGATATTAGAAAGGTACAAGAAGGAAAAAAAAAATACTCAGAGAGAATTCTTATAACCTGAAATTTGGATACATGACGGGGGTGACATGTGAGAGGCATGAGTTAACACCAAGACTTTGGATATTAGAAAGGTATAAGAAGAACAAAAGTACTCATAAACGGAGACAAAGTCCACATCTCTCTCAAACACCCAAACATGCATAATTGTCATGTCATGCATTTTAACTTTGCATAAGATCTTTCTATTTTAGTTCGCCGGTCTTTTTTCACTTTTCACTATAAGACTATATTCGCATATGAACACCCAACAAGAAGTCGTAAGATGTTAAAGTGCCAAGCATGCGCTAACTCTTACCAATTAACAACTAAAAACGAGATAGAGTCAATAGATAATGGTTACATTGTGGCTAAGGACAATATTGATCTTTTGTTAAAAGTATTTATGCAAACCCTTACTTTTAAGTGGAGTGGTGTAAATGACACCAATTCATTGCAATGTTATCAAGTGCTATGGTTGCACTGATGTGATTCCCTAACACTTCTTTCTAGATATACATGACACCTCTTTAACTTCTATACTCTGAATTATTGTTGGCAAACATGTCTCAATCACATTTGTGTCACCAACTAGTCTCATGAATAGGCCCATTTATCATAACATTAAGCTTTAGAGTCAAGTAGGTCACAAACTATATTTCTTTTTCGCTATTTTACTTACCTTCATGAGTCAGAAAACAAATTGATAGAATTCACATGTGTTTTTTACTTTCCACTTTCAAGTGTCCCAATGGCCACACAAGGTGTAAAGACCACCGCTCCTCGCTATGTGGCTTGGGCTTGGGTTTAAAGCCGCTTGTAGACATAATTTAATCATTTTCGGTCATCATGATCGCTTAAACTGATTTGAACTCAAGAGCTAAGCTCATTCCCAACTCATCGAGCCATTGATTAGCAACAAGTTGAAAATTAGTTGCGAAGTAAACGAGCAAAAGTTTGCACACTGACTTGATCCCACCAATAATGGTCCAACTTATTCGTCTATTTAATTTCATTTATTTTTCTTATTATTCTTCTTTTTCAGAACATTTTACTGTTGTACTCAAGCAAAATACACAATGAAAATTTTTAATAAAAATCAATTTGCGCAAACTTGAACTCGAACACTTTATGACTGAGCTTGTAACCAAGCAGTGTGGGATCAACCAGTGATGAGGACAGAAGGAGAAAAGAGAAGAAGAAGAGAAGAGAGGAAAAAAAAAAAAAAAAAAAAAAAAGAGTTGGGGGGAAGCGACCGTGACAAGAATCTAATCTCAAACGGTTCATGACTGTAAATATACTTCCTCCGGCATCTGGACTCAGCGAGCCGCAATGTGAAAGGGTGACGGCGGTTAACGACTGGAAGACAACAAGGGCGGCACGTACTCGGGCAATCCCCCACGTTCTTCGCGAGAGCAGAGCCCGTCAATAAAAAACCTTTTTTTTTTCTTTTCTTTTCCTTTTTTTTTTTTCTTTCGCCTCTCTTTTAGTTAACTGTGAAGAAGAAAAGAACAAAAGCAAGCTGCAAACTTAGCATCAAAGGAAACGAAATAAGGGAGAAGTGAAGACTGCTGGTTTGTTTCCCTTCCCCCTCCTCTCTCTGCTGCTGTTGCTCTCTCTACTGCTTTGTTTCCCGTTTCTTTTGTTGCGGGCATGTGAAGAATGATGAATTGATCGGTTCTTGAGATGGGTTTTCTTGTTTTGATCCGAATCTGGACCAAGCGCCCCGAGATCCCAATTGGGTTTTTGTTATTTTAGTAAGTATGGACATCTGAATTGGATTCTAGGAGACAGCATGGAGTCCGAAACAAATTAATTGGGGTTTTATGCTTTGTTTTCTGTTTGCTGGAGAGGATTAAATGAGGTTGTTGGGGTTTTTGTTACATGTTGTTCTCTTTATCTAGATTGCGTCAAGGGATTGATGCTTCACTTCTTGATTATTAGCTTGAATAGCTTAGACAGTAAAATATCCTCTTTTTTATTTTTAATATAAGTCGTTCTATCAATTTCTGAAATGGGTTTATGTAATTATTGATTCTGACTCCAAAATCATTTATTTCAATTGGGTTCATTACTTTGTATTTCCATCCTGTTAATTGAAAGGAGATAGTAGAAGGGGCTAGAGATAAATAAAATAGGATATAGAACTACTTAACAACGCTTGATAAAAGTGAGAAGGGGAGGATTGTCAAACGGGGTTCGAATCCTTGAAGAGGCTAAAACATGCACCTATTTCTTCAAAAAAGAAAATTTGATTGAAAAAGAAAAAAAAAGAAAAAGCAATGGATTACTAGATCTCTGAGATTTATGCTTATTTGTAATATATTCTGTGAATTGTGACATCTAATTCAATGAGCTCATATATTTATTCTGCATGCTCCTATTGGGAGGAAGATATGAAGCATTTGTACTGTTTGCAATGAAAGAGGCATCAATCCGTGCCTGAAGTGAGTTTTCTGGTTTTGATCTGAATTTTACTTCAAAGCTGAAATTTTCAATTGGTACTTGTTGTATTGGACAAGATAGGAGTTTACCCATCTCGAATAGAGACGTGAAGAATTAAAAAGAATGTCAGGATTTGTTGGTGTCCTCGTTTCAGATCCATGGCTCCAGAGCCAGTTCACTCAGGTGGAGCTCCGGGGTCTTAAATCAAAAGTAAGCAATCTGAAGCTGTTGTCTTGTGTTCTTAATTCCTAAATCAAATGTGTATTGTTATTGATATGGAGAGATGATTTCTTTATATTAATCCAATAGTACCTTTAAATCAAATGTGTATTGTTATTGATATGGAGAGATGATTTCTTTATATTGATCCAATAGTACGTTTCTCTAAAAAGAGAATCTGGTCATGTTACTGTTGGCAATTTGCCACCGGTGATGGGTAAGCTGAAGGGTCTCAATGAGGTGCTCACTGAAGAAGAGATCTCCTCAATTTTAGTCGAGTCTTTTCCAGATACCAGCCAAGAGATTGAGTTTGAAGCGTTCCTTCAGGTATTGTCCAGTCTTTCTACATCATTATTTTTTCTATTTTCTACATTAGATATACGATGGGAGTTGAAGTACAAGTGCTGAATTGACAGGCACATTTAAATTTGCAAGCACGAGCTGCAGCCCAATTGGGTGGTAATAAGAACTCATCATCATTCTTGAAGGCCACAACAACAACTCTTCTTCACACCATTAGTGAATCAGAAAAAACATCTTATGTTGCACATATCAATACTTACCTTGGTGACGATCCATTTTTGAAGAATTACCTCCCACTGGACCCAGCGAGCAATGACTTATTTAACCTTGCAAAGGATGGTGTCCTCCTATGGTAAATATCATCTTCCTTTTCAACCTAGAACTGTTTCTTTAAAATCTAGTTTTTGTGATGTATGATTATGTTCATTAAAAGAAGGATTGCATGCACTACATATTGATTTTGAATTTGTCTATTTCACTTCTTTCTACCATTTGTTGGACTGGGAAATCTAGATTTTCAAAATTCCGGTTTCTAGATGCTATTTTGTTGGGGGGGGGGGAAAAATCTGGTAAAAGGAAATTCATAACATGTTGAAAATTTCTTTCCTAGTAGGAAACTGGTATTTCCATGATTATAGTTCAGTTTCTATTGTTTCTTTCAGAATGCAACCAATTTGACGTTTTAAATTTTCTTGTGTGATAATCAACTAAATGAAAGAACACATTATTTAACTTTTCAGCATCCAAATACAACTTCCATTTGACTATCAAGATGACTATATGCTACACATTAGACATGAGTATCATATTTAGATTTTGATATGAATATTACGAATGTTCCTATTTCTATTTTCATGTTTCTTCTCTGATTTTTATCTAGTAAATTGATAAATGTTGCGGTGCCGGGGACAATAGATGAGAGGGCAATAAATACAAAACGAGTGCTGAATCCATGGGAGAGGAACGAAAATCACACTTTATGTCTCAACTCTGCAAAAGCTATTGGGTGCACTGTAGTTAACATTGGAAATCAGGACTTGGTGGAAGGAAGGGTAAGTCTGAATAACACTAGTGTTATCTTTGCTGGTGTTATTGTTACCTCTGCTGCAATTGTACTTTTATCTGGCAATTCCCTGATGATATATTTTCTTATTTTGCTCGTACCAATTCCAGCATGACAATTTTTGTTGATAACAAACCCCCTCCCCTCCGGTGCCCTCCCCTCCTGCGAAAATTACTTAATTGGTTTTTAATATAGGAAAACTTAATTCTTGTTCCTTGTTTCTTCACCTGTCCTAAATAAGATAACTATTTGTGCTCGTTAATCCATCGCCCTAGTAAAATATCCTGTCACGTTAACAGTGGCCACCTTGCCTTACACCAACCTTTAGCTTTTAGTTTTAGTGAAGCTTTAGTTGCTAGAGAATTAGAGGTTTGAGTTAAGGAACCTACAGGTTACACATGAACTTTGACACAAACCAGTTCCTATTTTGGGATCATAGTTCCGTCCAGCTAATGCGTGTGTTGTGCACCTTCTACATCTGTCATGTATCTTAGCGTCTTGGACTTATCATTTTCCGCTGATGTTGATGAGGACTATTGCATCAGATGTTCTTCAAAGATCCTGCTTTATATTGCCTTTCTTAAATTTTTTTAGCTCTTGGTAGTGGGGAGGAACCATCTCAGTGGTCTCCACTTTCTTCAAGAGGCTTGCTCTGACATTAGTGTTAAGTTAGCTTCATATACATTGTTAGCAGACAACCTCACAACTAGCAGTGTCGCACAATGGTAAAACCTCTCTGTAGTGGGCAAATCCCGCTTGCACCAGGCTACGACCTATATTTCACAAAAAAAAGTGGGGAAAACAGAAGACAACCTCACAACTTAAGTTTTTTGGTAAAGTGGTTTTCTGAGAGCAACAGGTTTCAAGAGGTCTTGGGGTTCAAACCTCATTATTGTCAATTTAAATGTCTCTCTCTACCCCAAGTTATTCTGCCTTGCCATGCTAGTTCACCTAGAGGCTCTTCGACTTGCCTCCATGGCACATGTGAGAGGGATGTTCAGTTAATATACATTATTAACCCAGAACCCAACATCATAAGCTTTTGGGTGAAATGGTTTTCCGACAACTAGTGATGCTAGAGTTGCTTTCTTGTATAATCTATAATATTATAAGTATTTTCCTTTGACATTTGACTTACTAGTTTGTAAGACATGGAGAACTTGTGTATTCTTCGTCCTTTGTATAATATCTCAAACATTTGTGAACTGAATTTAACCTTTTCTGTGCAGCCTCATCTAGTTCTTGGGTTGATATCACAAATTATAAAGGTACATCCTGGAACTTTTTTTTTTGTGCGTGTGTGTGTGTGTGTGTGTGTTTGGGGGGGGGGGGGGGGGGGATGTATCCAACCTGGAATTGGTTCCCTGAAATTGTTAATGATAATACCATGGAGTGTAGGACAAAAGAGATCTATTTTATTTCATCACCAGCATTTAGGGATTGAAGTCTGTCCTGATGTAGTTACTTTTTTTTTGGGAATTAGTTCATATATTACTATTTTGAGAAGTTAGCTGCTATTCTATATTAATATGGTCATTAAATTATCAGATTCAACTGTTAGCAGATCTCGATCTCAAGAAGACGCCGCAGCTGGTAGAGTTGGTGGAAGACAGCACGGTTGTATATCACAGCCTTTTCTGGATTTTATTATCAGTACTTTTTGGTTGGTATAGTCTTTATAGACGGTTTGAAATTGAACATGTTGTTGCATGTGTTTTATAGGATGTGGAAGAGTTGATGAGTTTGCCGCCAGAAAAGGTGTTACTTAAATGGATGAATTTTCATCTAAAGAAAGCAGGCTACAAAAAACCAGTTGCAAATTTTTCTTCCGATTTGAAGGTAAAATACAAGTATTTTTAAAGTAGAAATGTTTCTGCTGTTTCTGCGTGCTCATATTAAACTTATCAAGCTGACTATAATGACAAGATCGAGAAGAAAATTCCATAAAGAGATAGAATCAATGTACACTAGCAAGGCTTTCTGCCGAAATGTCCATCTAGCATTCAGAAATTATTTTGAAATTTTAAACTATAAGTAAACATGGATTAACTGACTGATACCTTGTAGTATCACAAATGGTAATGATCTTACATTCATCAATACACCATCATTTAGCATCCTTGTATTTTATTTTGTTCTCATTAATCTTTCTAGGTTCCACACTCTAGTTATGCAAGTATGGGATTATATTTATGGTTGAATGCTGATGAATGCACAGGGCATCCACAAGCAGACCCGGCTGATGCCCTTGATTTGTATTACAAGTTTGGCTCAACTATGTGTGGAAAGGAGTTAGTCAGCCTATCTTGCAACAACATCAACAAATCATTCATCCCAAATTCTTGGGCTGGATACTTTAGTCATTTTCTTCTTTTCTGTTCTATTAAGGGTCATCTTCTTAGTTAATTAAAGAATTATCATATCCTCCTTATTTGTCTCCATTTAAGTTCATTTAGGCCTCTCTCTCTTGTCCTAATTGCTCCATTAATTTATCACTTTTCCTAATCGATACACTTGTTGACCTTTGTGGCACATGTCCAGACCATGTCAACTGATTCTCTCTCATTTTATGTTCAATAGGAGCATCCTCTAACTTCTTTTACATGCTTCTCTTCCAAAGTAAAAATCTTATTGTTGCAGCATTTCCTGACCTTTTTGGCAGCATCATGTCTTATTTAGGCAGCTTCTATTAGAAGCTAAACTATGTGATATCCTCTTAGTTTAAGAAACAAGGTGAGCCTAGGAATACCTCTGGAGGGTAAATAGGTAATTTATTAGGAGATTTAACAATTTAGTGATAAAAAAGGTTAATCTGCCATGTCAACTTCCCAAAATTACATAATTTTTAGATGTACAGGTAGCCAAAGGAGAGTTATTTCTTTACGCAGTTTGAATAACCTTCTTGACTTCATCAAGTAGGACATCAGGTTGCATCGGTTCTTTGACTGAGGATTACGTTTTTCTTAGATCGCTATAATATACTATTTCGCTGATGTGAAATTTTTTGTTTTATTCACGCAATTGGTTTTTTCCCCCATTGCAATGCTTCTTTTCAAGAAAAATCTTAAACTCTATTTATTTACAGGATGGGGAGGCTTATGCCTACCTTCTGAATGTTCTTGCCCCTGAGCATTGTTCTCCAGCCACCTTAGATGCTAAGGATCCTGCTGAAAGAGCAAAATTGGTTCTAGATCATGCAGAGAAAATGGACTGCAAAAGATATTTATCTCCAAAGGATATTGTTGAAGGCTCAAGCAATCTCAATCTGGCGTTTGTTGCACAAATATTCCAGCATAGGTCAGCATGTTTAGCATCTTTTTTTCACTTACCCTTCATTCCCCCCCCCCCCCCCACTGCGATGTATTCTGAAAAATCTTTTCTTTTGGCTTTAAGTTCATTAGATGCATGCATCCCTCCTCCATACTGTCTAATAAGGTGTTAAATCAGTTGAGATAAAACTGAATTGTGTATACTGTTGATGAGGGCAATGCCCGAGAATATATATGCATTACAATTACACAATAAGAAAACTTTTACTTCTAATACAATTAATATTACAATAATAATTCTAATACTATTCTTTAACATCCCCTCACAAACTCACGATGGATGAAACATTGTATGTTGTATCAATGAGTAAAAAGAAAAACGAGATTGATAAAAATATATGTTGAAAGACCTGAACGTGTATGTCGATGCCACACTATGCTTTTAGAAGATTGATACGTGGAGAACTTGTATTTCTTAACACCCCTTGCAAACTCGTGATGGATGAAACATCGAGAGCTTGGGATGAATGTGGATAATGTAAGGAAATGTAAAACAATAGAGAGCTAAGTTGGTTTGAGAATACTAAAGGATGGGATCCCGATCAAGACGGATAACTTGTTGAAGGTTAGCTTGATTCTTGTTTACGTGTAGGAAGGCTGATTTTGAGCTTGTGAGTCTCTTTAGCATACACGAGTACTTAAAAAAAATCTACGAGTCTCTTTTGTCTGGAGTGAGCCGAACACTGAATGAGTGTGAACTCCATTGATGGAAAGGAAACCGTGATATCTATGATAAGAGTAAAGTCAGAGGAATAAAGGTTACAGGAGGAAAAATCTACAACAAAGATGGAGATGCTCCACAAAGAAGTTTTGGGAGATCGTTATACTCGGAAAAGATTTGAGATGGGGACCACTGGAACAGGAACCTATCAAAGGAGAGAAGAAGCCTCTGATATGTGAGAAGAGAGAATAAGTGATAGATCCGGCCGGAGGGGAGGAGACGATCGTTATCAAGACTCGTGAGGGAGAGGCGTTGCGTAAAGATTGTGAGCGAGTCTAAACATGACTCTTGGTCGAAGTTGTTCGCGACGGAGAGTTTCCGCTCTTGCAATGTCGACATAGAGGAGAAACTCTATGTCAAGGGAGGTGGTGTTGATGGGTTTGGGAGCAATGTCAACAAAGAGAACTCTGCGTTGATGAGTTTGGAAGCAAAAAGAATATCAAGTCGTCGGAGAAGAGCAAGTCGTTAGAGAACCTGATGACATGGCGACCTACAAGTTCGGAGAAGTAAGTTGGTGATTTGAGAAGAAAACCATGTCTATGGAGGGGCCTGAATCTGAGTCAGATCTGAAACGGATGAAGTCTGATATGTAGAAGCGATTGGGTCTCATCTGAATTTGAAGAAGAGGTTGATGTTTTGATCCAATCTAAAGCGAGGTTGGATGCACTTCAATCCAGGCTTTGAAAGGGGTACTAATTCAAATTAAGTGGGTCCAAGCTCATTCGGATATGGTTTGCAGCGGGCATCTCAATCTGGAAAGAGCTCAATTGGGTCCGGGTTTGGAAATTGCGATGACAGTAGTGATCAAACTCGTGACAAAAAATGGGTATGAGAAGACGGGCACAGTTACAAAGCAGAGGCAGAATACATCGCGGGTCAGAGGAGTAGCAGGTCGAAGTAGGGTCTCAATTTGTGCAACCAATCGGATCTCAATTTTGATGAAGGCGGGGGTAGATCTAGAACCTTTGTTTTGCGCCTGAGCATTTATTGGAGGCTATGATGCACGGACATGAGACACAAACACGACAAAGACACATAACATAACACGATAAAATTCAAAAAAAAATTGGATATGGGGGCACGATAAGCAATATTTTATTATTATACATAAATTAATATTTAATAATAATTACTATTATAAATATGAGCCCAAGTCCACATTTCTATCTTCTCTCATTTCTCTTTCCACTTAATTTGAGCCCAAGCCTATATAAATATTTTTCCTTTTTTCTCGGCCCAAGCCCGCAAGCCCCCTAAGCGCAGCCCACTCACCCTTTATATTCTCTCTCCTCTCTCTGCTCTCTCTCACCGACATCCAGCAAACATCAGCAGATCTCGCGGACATCCAACAATCTTCCAACATCCAGCGAGCTCTTCCACCATTGACAACATGAATTCTGTCCCACAGATCTCGCCGACATCCAATGAGCTTCTCCACCATTGACAACATGAATTCAGTCTAGCAGATTTGCTGACATCCAGCAGATCCGTCACCGCGTCACCCGATCTCGCCGACATCCAGTAGACCCGCCTCGTCAACCTATGATCTTTGAGCCCCTACACTGTTGAGCCAGTCGCTTTCGATCAGACCAGACCTCGACACCATCTTTTCTTCCGACTCGACCCCAACGCCATCAATACCTGACCCCATCGCCGCCGCCTTCAATAGAGAGAGAACATTCAATCGAGAGAGAGAAAACCTTCGACGGCGAGAGGATGACGATGAGGTCGCAGGATAGGGTTCTTCTTGGTAGTCTCGATCCCACGAACCCGCAAACCCAAGCACCCACGAACCCAGGTGGCGAGTCCGCGCCGTGTCCGAGTCTTAATTGACCGTGTCAGGTGAGTCAAACGAGTTGACTTGTGTCAAACACAGATTGACCGTGTACGACACGTGCCGTGCATGTGTCATGCACGTGTCTGTGTCCTTGTCTGACACGTGTTCGACAAGGACACGTCCCTCATTTTGGCGTTTGCATGCTTCATAGATTGGAGGAGTGGAGGTGCTCGTGGCGACATTGATGGCGGAGTTGAAGCGAGGGAGGAGTGAGTGCAGATTAGTGCGAGCTAAAGTCAATCACTGGAGCGATGGTCAGAGAAGTCAAGGTGACTACTATTGTCGGAGATGATTTGGTGTCGAGACAAATTGTGATGAGTGGTCGGATTTGAACGGAGTTATTGACCAGGGAGTCATTGCTTGTGGGGTTGATGTGGATGGAATAGGAAAGAACACTCATGGTATCTTGAAGTTGATTGATTACCAAAATTAATCTGTTGCCTTCAGTCTCAAGAACATCAATTTTGCACCCCCTAATTTCTTCAAGCACAAAATTGTTCTCAAGCTGTTGCTGAAGGAACTTCCCGTTCGGAAAAGAAACCGACTTGATTTTGACGAACGGAGAATACATTGATGCAAGGTAATTAGTGAGTCATTCTGCGCACATGCTATGAAACAAGCCAACGCAGGCTCGAGGACGGCGTGAGGATGTTGATCAATACATAAATTTTTGATTGGCTCTTACACCAAGTTAAACCATATGAGAGAAAACTAGATTATGTATATTAATGATAGGGCAATGAGCCGAGAATATAGAGACATTATTGTTGAAACTCCTCCTCCTAATGCGATTAGTATTATATTCCTAATTCTGATACTATGCTTTAACAAAGGGATTGGCAGAAGTGCAACATGACTAAAAATTTGATATTGCGCATAAACAACTAAAATGGACAAGCTTTCCACTTGGCTTCATGAATCATACTTCACTGCGGATTCCTACAATAGAAAAGCCATGACCTTGTTATTTTTGTGCATGTTGCCTTGTTACCATGGTATATATCATGATGAACATGGCCTGATAATCTTCAATGGTTTTCCTCCACATTGACTTCTTGAATTCTCCTATGCTTTCTCTGATTTACTCATTTGGCCACAACTTTTCAAGGCTAACAGTTATATCATAATCCATCATCTAACATGATATTACTTGTTATGTTGTGACTCAAATCCAAAACCCACTTTGTTATGGAGACTCATAACAACCGTTTGCAATTAGAAGTGGTGGGATTGGTGTCCTATTGAGTTTCATATTTGAGGGATTAGGAATTCTACTCCAATTTTGTATAGGATTTTGGCCCATTAGAAAATCTGTAAGTAAGATTCAATTCTCTTTTTCTCTTAGTTATCCCTATTCTTTCTTTTATATATTTCCCTTTTGAGGGTTTTAGGGTTTGAAAAGAGTTCTGTATTAGGTGCACTAATGATTTAGGATTTTATTTTGAGAAATTTCTCCACATCTTGTGCTCCTCTGGTTATGGTGGATTCTCCCCTCTTTCACCTATGGACATCGTGCCGAACCACATACCTTTGTCTTTTATTTTCTCAATATTTTTGCCTGTGATTAGATTGATTCATAAAAGTTATCCCATCCACTCCATCTCCCTACATTACCTTCCTAGTGGGTTGCAGAGGAGTGCTTAAAAATCTGATTCTTTGGCTTGACTCTACCTTTATTTTTCAATGATTTTGAAATTCAAAGCACTCCATGCCTGTCAACTTTTATATTATATTTTATTCTTACTTGCCTTCTCTCCAATCCTATTGGTTTTTTGTTATGTGGCAGAAACTTAACTTCCATAGGGATTCATCTAAATTGAACAACTACATAGTGAAATATTAGGTAATATTACTCCATTCAGTGTAGTTTGATCATCAATTTTTGTGACTTTATCACAACAGCTTAAACTGCATAAAAATAAGTAGGTTTTCCTAGTTGTAAACTGGGTGCATGGTTTCAAAGCAAGTCCCTCTTCTTCATAGTTTCCTTGACCAGGAATTTGGCACCAAATTGGAGGGTTGATTTATTAGATACTAGACAGCCAACCATAGTTTTTTTTGTGAAATCTTCTGTGAGCTCTTCTCAATATGGAGATGCGCTCAGCCGTCAACCACATTTTGATGGAAAAAGATGGCGATGTTCCTGCTGTGGCTACTAGCTGCTGCTGATGGGAGGATAATAGATCAGTTTGTTGTATCTGGCATGATTTAAACTTTATATATAGCAATAGCATTTGAAGTGTTTTTGAGATTAAAAGAAATTTGGGCACATCCTTTCGGTGCCATTTTCATAGAATTATCATTTCTGAACATAAATATTTTTCAAGGAGCAGTTCTGTTGCTACATATAATTGTTTACGCTAGTCTAATAAATTCTTTCCCTAGCATCAATATTGTTGAATAATTGTTTCCATCTATCATAGCGCTTATTAACTGTTTAATTACCCGTGAACCTATAATTTGTTCATATTTTTCTCAAAACAATAATATGTTGATATATTTCAGGAATGGTCTGTCAGTAGACAGCAAAAAGATTTCCTTTGCACAGATGATGCCTGATGATGTCCAAATATCACGAGAAGAAAGAGCCTTCCGCTTGTGGATCAACAGTCTTGGAATTGCTACATATGTTAATAATGTATTCGAGGATGTCAGAAACGGGTATCTTTTTTATATATAATTATTTTTGTTATTTTTCCCCTTATATAATGTCTGAAGTTACCTGATGTTGCTAATTGGTATTGCCACATATACAGATGGGTCCTTTTGGAGGTACTTGACAAAGTTTCTCCAGGATCAGTTAATTGGAAGCAGGCATCAAAGCCTCCTATAAAGATGCCGTTTAGAAAAGTAGAAAACTGCAATCAAGTTTTAAGGATTGGAAAACAGTTGAGATTCTCCTTAGTTAATGTGGCAGGAAGTGACATTGTACAAGGAAATAAGAAGCTCACACTTGGTAAGTTTGTTTCTGAATTCCTGCAGGATATGTTTCACATGGAATAGTCTCTATCTTCTTTTATTTTCTTTAATTTATTTATCTTTTGCTCAATGTTCTGCTGTAAGATTGTTGGAATTTCATATTTATTACCTTGTAGGTTGTAACTTTCTAGTTTTATGATTATTTATCTTTTGTACTATTGATTATTTCTGCTATACAGTTACCTGATTAAAGTGATTATCTTTTATTTCCTTCAAAGTCAACTTTTTTGCCGATTAAAGTGACTTACTTTCTTTATTTTGGGGAATCAGCATCTTTCTCTCTGTCATGTTATTTTTTGTGTGGGGATCAATGGCCATAAAATTCAGCATGTAAAGCTTACACACTTGATAACTAGCAGATAAATATTTGAGAAGGCGTTAATTTGTATCAGTTTTTCTTCTTAAAATCTTTGTCCAAATATGACATGTAGAAGCATAGGTTAGTAATGACTTCATATGCACAATTAGACTAGATTCAATGTTCTAAATGTCGGATGTCGGCCTAATGTGGGAAGGCAGAATGTAATGCCAGATTACGGATATCGGAGAAATTCGGGGATATTTTCTCAATTTCGGTGTCAATTTCGGAAGTCATATATATATATATATATATATATATATATATATATATATATATTGGATAGTATGTCCTAAATATCATAAATGTTTTAAAAACATCACATATAGGCAATATATATTTAAATCATCTTGTTTAGGGTATACTTATCTCGACAACTTGCATTAAAGTTACGACTATGAATATATGAATCATGATCACCAACCGAACTCTAAGTTGTAACTAAATGAATATCAAGTTTCAACCTGCAAAACATGAACAAAGAACCAATATCCAAGTCAATATATAGAAAAGATAAAAATCATCTAAATAAATAATGAGAAATAATACTTTCAACAAAAATAGACAATAGAAAATAATAGTTCAAAGAAAGATCAAACCTAATTTAATAATTTTCGATCCGACCAAGCGTCGGTCATTAGCGTGCATTCACTAATAATACAACTCTCTTTGAATGGCTTGAGACTCTCGTGGCTCCTACACCTCTCTTTCGAGAAAAGTCTCGCTGAGCTCATAAGGTAGGGGGCCTACAACATTTCACCGCCAAATCTTCTGATGACTATCAACATCTACTGGAACGAGGGTAGGGCAGTGGTATTGAAGGGAATCCTGGCTTTATAAAATCATTTCTCAATGTATCTAATAGTGTCTTCTCTTCTTTTTTTTCTTTGCTTGGAGCTATGGTAGTTTGCTTAGTTTTAGCGATCCCCACCTTCAACTCTTCTAGAGTTTGCTGAGTAACTTATCCATCGTCCTTTTTGTCTTGATAGAACCGATCTGAATTTGGTCCTTTGAGATGAATAATCATTCGGATCCTTATAATCATATTCATCCTCCCCAATGCATGTCGTCAGTTAGAGTTTGAAAATCGACCGCTTTAGCTTGCTTATTTGCATTGGCTCCCTTCAACAGTTCAAGCACCTTCACATTATCAAGTACCAGTGTTCTAAAAGACCCGTTATATAACTTGTTATAACTCATTATATAATCTAACGCCGACCAATTGTTACGTAACATGGCTAAAAAACACAATATTTCATAACTATGGTTATTTTGCCCATAACGTTCATTACGTTACGTTATTAACGTAACACACATAACTTACGTTATGGTGCAAGTCAACTTTTATAAAAACCCCAAATTCGCTCTGTTTAGGGCCAAAAAAATCCCCAAAAAAATTCTGCAACCTCGCCGCCGTCTCTGCAACCTCGTCGGTGGCGCCGAGAAGAAGAAAGAAGAATAAACCTACCTCTGGTGGTTCTCCGTCGTGGTGGTTCTTGTCGGCGTCGTCTCCAAGCGATGGTTCTCCATCGTGGTTCTCACCGACGTCGTCTCCAAGCACATGTAAGCTCTCTTTTCTCTCTCTGCTTTCTTTTCCTCCAATCTCTCTCTCCCCCTCGCGACTCTCTCTTCATCTCTCTCTGCTCTCTCCCGGGAGAGCAGAGAGAGATCGGGAGGGGGAGAGCAGAGAGAGCACAGAGAGCGAAATATCTAGAGGGAAAGCGTAGAGAAAGATAATTGCTAAAAATATTGACAAAATAATATTATCAAAAGATAATTGCTCAAAAGATAATTGTTAAAAATTATCATGTTTGTTATCATACTTGTTATAGTTTGTTATGTTTGAGAACTTATTATGAAATTTATTATATTTAGGAACTTATTATAACTTGTGAGTGTGAAAAATTATTGTCACACTTGCTAAAAATTATTGTGAGACTTGCTAAATGTGTTATATATTATTTTGATATTTTTAGATTTTTTTAACATTATTTTTTGATTTATAAAAAAATATTAAATATAGTATATATTTATTTATAAAATAAATATTAAATCGTGTAACCTACGTTATGCGTTATGTTATAACCCATATTAACATAACAAAGAAAAAATGTTATCATTACGTTATCGTTATTTTAAACATTATCGGGGACTTTCAAACATGAGGTACAATTACCTTGCCGACCCGCAAAATGTTATTTCAAACGGCTTACTCTCCCGACATAAATTGATTGCAATATTTGCAACGGAATTGTTGTATATTAGTTATCAACTCTGATCGCATGTTCCCAACATGGAGCTTTCAATTTAGAGCCGTTGACTGTTGGTACTGGATTAGATGATCCTGAAGAAGACATCTTGATTTGCACTTTCTACCTTAAAATAGACGCCAAATACGACAAGAAATGAACAATTGGAACGCTTAAAACTTCTTACATAAATAATCAGTCTAAATACATATGGCTAAATTCCTAATACATGCTTGAATAACAAAAATTTCATCCATACTTGAATATGGCTGAATTTCTAATACTTAAGTCACACATGAAGTTAAATTTTTTTAATATAGATAATTATCTATAATAATGTCATGCTTCTATATAAAACTTGCAGAGCTGAAGGCAGAAGTGTTTCAAGTAACAAATTAATTAAAATAGATTTATTGTCAGTAACTAAAAGAATTTACTGTTGAACATAACCTAACCTAGATCTAATAATTCAAATAGAAATAATTTTGTCCATATAATCTCAGTCTCTCTCTATTTTTGTCCATTTTGTCCGTATCTCAGTCTCTCTCTGCCTAACCTAAAATAATCTTAATCTCTATCTGCTCTCCCCCTCTTGATCTTTCTCTGCGCTCTCCCCCTCCCGATCTCTCTTTGCTCCCTCTCTCGATCTCTCTCTGCTTTCTCTCCCTAGGGAAAGAGCGCAGAGAGAGAGATCGGGAGGGGGGAGATAAAGAGAGAGAGATCAACACACACACACACAATAAGAGAGAGAGAGAGAGATCAAGCTTACCTTTAGTCCTTGGAGACGACGATGACGGCTTGGAGACGGCGACGCCTGCGGGAACCACCACGGAAGGCGACGGCTTGCATGAGGTTAGTATTCCTCTTCCTAGGCAATGGCAGCATCGTTTTCGTGAGAGATTAGAGGGGGAGACAGATCGCGAGAGAGAGTGCTATTGATTTGGGATTCTAGGATTTTTTACCTTATCGAGTTAGGTTTGTGAGTTAATGGGTTCAAACCCAAAAAAAAAAAAAAAAAAAACCAAAAGCGGATTCAATTTCGGTCGACACTTTGAAACCTCAAAATCGGCCGAAATTTCAAAATTTCACCGACACCCCATTTCGAAATTCGAAATAGGGTAGCTGATTTGGTGTCGGCCACATGCATTTCTCGAAAGTTCGGCCGAAATTTCGAAATATGTCCGACATTTAAAACATTGACTAGATTAATATTTTTCTTTGCCAGGTTTTGCTCGCATACACGCTCTCAAACACAGTCCCTTGGCAATATTCTGTAAACTGATGTCTTTGAATTCAGAACCGGGATACTCGATGGTTATTATTATTATTTCACTGACAGAAAGCATGCTAACTTATAGTTCGTATTTACATGTAGGCTTAGTGTATACTCCTTGGCTTATAGTATATTCATCATCACTTATTAAGCGCTATCACTTATCAGACATCTGGAACCAATGCCAGCCTGCATTTGGAGGATGGAGGATGTAGGATGTAAGCAAGTCTTAGCAACAACCTAATAACCACATATTGCGTCGGTTATAGAAGAGCCGGAGAGGAGTTGAAATGAGAGAAACATTTGAACCATCTGAATAGGTTGTCAACCTTCTTATTGGTAGAGTATTTGGAAACAAAAGCAGTAGTAGAGGTTAAAGTCATTTTGATGGAAACTTTGGCAGAATAGGAAGGCAACCGATTGATCCGATACCATATGAACATCGGATTGTAATATTATATTCATTGGTTTTAGGATATGTACGCATGTAAATGCTTGTTACAATTGAATCAAAAATGATAAAATCAGGCCACACCAACAATCGAGTTATGACAACAACTGTTGTGCGCCCAAAATCGTGATCGACGTTGCAGAAGTAATACTTGCAAAAGAAAACTAGTAAAGCAAAATAGCAATACTATGACAAAAAGAGAAATAACACGAAGATTTAACGTGGTTCGACTAAACTCGGCCTACATCCACAGGGAGAGAACTTGAGAGAGTTTTTATAAAAACATGGTACAAGAGATCTAACCTTCTCCTTAGTTTCCACAAGAGCATTCACCTTTCCATTGAATCCCTTAGGATTATAAGAGTATTCCTTCTCTCTTTGCATCATCACTTGCCTCAATCTTTGCACGCTTCTTATATTTTCTTTTTATTACAATATACTAAGTTACAACCTTTATTTATAAAATTTTATAATACAAACCCTATTTGAATTATGAGATGATCTTAGCCATCGGATGCCTGAAGAATTTGATCAATTTTATAGGAGTTGATTTTCTTGATCTTGAATAATTCTAGACTCCTTCAATATTTAGAAACAAATACTTCAATGAATAGAATTTGAGTTCTATTCGAAGTTTACCAGACATGAAACCTGAACGCGCCCGAAAAGAAAAACTGAATCCGATTTTGGGCCTTTTGACCATCATCTTCTCTTGAAAATAAGGCAATTTCACAACAGTGTTACACCAAATATCCATGACGTTAGGATTTGGTGATACATAGTTACAACAAATTCCCAAAATCTCGAAGTATTTGGATAAGCTGGAAATTTTGATTGTTAGTCATCTCAATAACTCGTAAAGTTTGATAGGATAGGATATTTGGTTGTTAGGTTATGCATTTCTGTGATATACATGTTCTATTCGGCACTGCCACATTATACTGTGACAATTAGGGGGCCACCCATATTGCTGATTTGCTTCCAATATGGTCTTCTGCGAGCGAACTAAGCATGTTGAACTCGATGATTACCTAATTTGTGAGAAGATGCAGGCTGATTATCACTTGCATTCCTCCAAAATTTCAAACTGCAGATGTAATTATACTAAAGCATTGGGTGTAAATTGTCATGATCTTATCCGCACGCTAGTTTGTTCTCTTCACTTTCCAACTTCAGGGAGAGTCTTAGAAACAATCTAAAAACCGAAGCTTGTACCTTTTCCAAATATTATGCAGTGAGATGCCTAAAACTGGAGATTGCAGGTTATATAACTACTTGATTCGGTTCCTGAGAATTTGTTGGAACAAGCCTCTTGGATGCTGATATAACTACTTGATCTTAGTCTCTTATATTCGCAACTATATATGTACATATCCTGAAGCTGATGAATATCACTACATTACAATCCATATTTCATAGGAAGGAGGTGGATGATGAGAGAAGTGTTATGATTTTTCCATGTTGGAATTGCATTATCTCTTCGGCGCAAAATAAGCCAAATTTACATTACTCTTCGCGAAGATCCTTTCTCGAACAAAGACTGGGAATTGAGTATAAGAGAAACCTTGGACATTATATATAGAAAATAACGTACATATCACATGTTAACTAGATTCCAAAATTAATCCTAGCATTGAGTGCCATTGTACTGCAATAGTAAAGCCTTGTTCTTCCATGTAGGAGGTCTGGGGTTCATATCTTGCTCACATTAGCTTCTATCAGCGGACAAGGTGTAGTTAATGTTGATCCTTGTCATGTGGTTATCTGACATTCATTATCAGTTAAAAGAGCATATGCTAAAGGACTGCATCACATCACTCCTCGCAACTTGATCTTCATGACGTAAGTATCATTCACAAGCCAATCTACTTCAACCATTGGAAGTGAAGTATAGAGCGCGACTAGGTGGAAGGAGGGAAATAAAGAAACAATCAATTAATGAAAAGAATCAATCAACCAAGTAAAGTATTTAGTACTTAAAAATTGGAATATCCTTTTATTGACTCTTTGGCTTATATCTTTCCTCAGATATGAATGCAAATCTCTATAGAAATATCTTTTTCACCCTTTCTCCTAGACTCTTTCTTAATTAGGAGAATTTTAAAGGATTGCTCCATGTATGCATTAGTGTAACTGTAACCTGCATGACTAAATAATGACTGGGTCTTTTCTACCTTCCAAGTGGCATACTATGTTCCAAATCAGGTCCTTCTCTTGTTCATACTATTCTTGGCGGAGTTTGGCACCAAAGGTCCAAAACCCAATAACTTTTTTGTTAAAAGTTCCATGAAGACTTTTGGATATGGAACCACAGTTCATGTGGTGCAATCAAGAAAAATGTCCACAAAAGCTAAAATAAGAATGTCGAGATGGATGAGCACTGACACATCACCAACGAGAATTGGATATTTATCTTTGTTCACATGATTTGCAAATTTTACGGTTTTCGGAGAGGATCTTGAGATAAAATTTAGTATAAAAAACAGATGGTCAAGTCTGGGTTTAGATCTGAACAACAAACTAAATAAAGGATTTAAGCTTCAATTAGGTTTTCAAGTGTTGGTTGATGCGTTTTTTATTGGCTAGGATGTTGCTAATGTTAAGGATTTGTAATAGAAGTAAAAGTTATATTAGGAACAGTTACAATGGTATTTATGTAAATTATGTAATTTCTCTTACACACATATCTAGATACATATATATATGCATCTTCTCTTCTCTTCTCCTCTTTCAAACCCTATTATGAAGTAACATGGTACGACGGCAAACTTCTTCATGAGCTTGTTTTTGTGTAATCTTCTTCTATGAGGTTGTACCGTGCCAATCATAAAACCATATTAAGCACATTATCATTTTATCTGACAGTAGATTGTGGAAAATAAGGTTATTGAGACTAACTCTAATCGACTAGCAGATATGTTTACTAAACCGCTAGGGACATGAAGGGTTCAGTTTATTTGTAACAAGTTGACATGTATGATTTATATTCTCCAACTTGAGGGAGAGTATAAATCTCCAACTTGAGGGAGAGTGTTGAGGAAGTAATAGGAGTTTTTTTAGGAATAGTACAAGGGTGTTTTTGTAAATTCGAAATTTTCCTTTATATATGTAAAAGGGGAGACACAAATCTTTAATCTCTTCCTCTTCTCTTTCTTTCAATCCCTAGTATTGAATTAACAACTAAAAAAACAAAATGAAAAACTAGAAGTAGAGAAGAAAGATAAAAACGTTTTACATTTTTTTTTTTTTTTTTTTTTTTGTGTGGGGCTTCACACCCTAGTTCTGACATCACACCAGAGATGATATTCACACCCAATAATGCATTGCAGATTAAAAATCACAACGGAGGAAAGTTTGCATAGAGTTCATTAATCAATCGAAGTTAATATCATCTAATAGTTTCATATGGAAACCCTATTACAAACATAGGGTCAGAGTTAGAAAATAAAATCTTTAAGCAGCCAATAAAATAACATAATAATTCTAATTACAGAAATACCCACGTTGAAAAAAAATCTTTAAGCAGCCAATAAAATAACATAATAATTCTAATTACAGAAATACCCACGTTGAAAAAAAATCTTTAAGCAGCCAATAAAATAACATAATAATTCTAATAAGTAATAAAAATACCCAATGGCATTATCTAACCATTTAACTTAAAACTAATAATTTAATACCTAGGAAGAAACTTTTTTTTTTATCTTCTTTAATGGCTTCTTGTTCCCCCATCAAGTGGTGTTACTTTGATGGGTAACGTAAGAAACTAGTTCATTGGTAACAAGGTAGGGTAACTTCTGATGAGGATAAGATGAGAGAAGATAGGTTAAGATGGTTTCACATGTGCAATGAGGGAGCTAAGAGTGGTAGGATAACGTTAAAAGAGCGGATAGGTTAGGGATAGGCCAAAACCCATAATTATTGAGGGAGTTAAAAAGAATAAAATTGTTGTAATCTGATGGGAGATGCCCCAATAGATCTGAATGGAGAAAACTAATTTTATGTAGTTGATCCCCAAAAAAATTGAGTAAAGGCTTTGTATGTAGTTGTTATGATCTTAACTTTCTGACGAGAATAGGTAATCTGATTTAGAACAATCATATATTAAGTCATAAATATGAGATATATGTGAGATTGGTATTCACATGAGATGTTCTTATAATAGTGAAAAAAGATAGTTGGCTAGTAAATCATCACAAGTTGGATAGTTATGGCATTGAGTTCTAATGCTACACGCACTGATATAATAATATCAAGTCATTTGAATGATTATCATGTGCAGTAACTAAAACGTATTAATTGATTTGGACAATGCAGTTATCACAGTTATGGTTCATTTGGATCCTAAAAATATCTCTGAGACTTTCTTATGAGTCCTTCCCCAGCCTAATCTAGTTTACTCATCCATGTAGAAACTATGTTATGTTTGTGTTCTATATATTGAGACCATTTTACGGTTTTGTTGTGAATATTTAAACTAGTTCACTATTTAAGCATGTATACTCTAGCTTGTTATTTCAGCACAGGTTCTTGTGTTTATTATTCAGAATTTTGAAATTTACCAAGTGATTAATGTCTGCTTTTAGCTTTTATGTGGCAATTGATGAGATTCAATATACTACAACTCCTCAAGAATTTGAGATGCCACTCTCAAGGGAAGGAGATGACAGATGCTGATATTCTAAATTGGGCCAATAATAAAGTGATGAGTACAGGAAGAACTTCTCGGATGGAAAGTTTCAAGGTATTCTTATATGAATTATCTCTATCCCTTTTGCTTTCCTAGCATATATGTTTCAACTCTCACCCGTTTTTTCTTCTATTTTTTACTTTTATTTTCTCTTCAGGACAAAAACCTATCAAATGGATTATTTTTCCTTGAACTTCTTAGTTCCATGGAGCCGAGAGTTGTAAACTGGAGCCTTGTTAGCAAGGGTGAAACTGGTATTTTTTTCTAGCCATCTGCTATTAACTTCTACATTTTAGCTACCTTGTAGAGTGTAATTTTGTTTCTTTAATGTTGAATTTTGTTTAGTTTCACCTAGAAGGGAAAGGGACAAATTATTATCATGGGGGAATTGAGAACCATTGGGTTCTGTTGATTCCTTTTCACATGCATGCATTTTGTATCTGGTGTTTTTCCTCTCCAGATTTAGCTTTCTAATGTCAATTCATGTTGAAATGTAGACGAGGAAAAGAGACTGAATGCTACATATATAATTAGTGTGGCGAGAAAGCTTGGCTGCTCTATCTTCTTATTGCCCGAAGACATCATGGAGGTAATGTAGTACTATCAAGATTTATTTTGTTTGTCAGTAATACACAACTGTCACTGTTCACATCAAACTGCGATGACAACTGACAATTATAATTTTGCACAATCCTTACTAAATATCCAAAAGCAACACATAACTATGAATATTCATCCAACATGCAGACCAATCCAACAATTTCACACACCAACTGAATTTCCTGAAAAACACATTTCCATTGTAGTTCAGACATTTCCAACAGCTTTTTTTACATTAATAGCACCAAATTAAGGAATGCACCATAACATGCCATAACATTCTCATCTAGTTCATCGCGCAGTCCATCCAATAGCAAATGACAAAACATCATTTCACATCACATAACAAAGCATCAAGTTGCAAGTCAAGCATTTTTCATATGCAAAATGTAACAAGTGTAATTATACATCACATCACGGTTCAAAAGGACACATATCAAGCTATCACTGTTCAAACTTATATATTTCCATAACCACTATCACAAAGAACAGGCAAGAATATGAGGTTGATTCTCAAAAAATAGAACTCATGTAACTTCTTGGAAACCTACCCTAATTTCTACTACCTATTCCACTAGTTTCACTGCATCTCAGATCTAAAACCGCATCCATTGGTTATTTAGATTCTTAAAGAAAATAACCAATAATCTAAAATAATACAAAATTAATAGTATATCTCGTCACTTCCCATTTCTAAATTGATTGTTTGCACAATAACCCAAAAAATAAGCAATTCAAAATGGGCCACTTCTCAGATTCTTCTATTTTTTCTTTTCTGTACAAAAAACCTTTAAATCCCAAATAATAGGAACAAGCTTAGTGAATTCTCAAACTAGATCAATTTTGTTTTTTTCCCCTTATAATAATATAAGGATTAGCATCAAGCTTTAATTATCCCAAAACAATTAAAATATTTTCCGAAGTCTAGTTAGTCACATTTCCCGAGTCTTTAAGTACAAGGAAATCATGCCTTCATTACTAATTATTCCCATAATAAATTTTATGTTAAGTAAATTAATATTAAAATCAATTATTTGGGTCATTACAACCATTAAAGCAGTTCTTATCTACCAACTGATCTTCAGGTGAGATTCTCAGTGTCATTTGCTTATTATATTTTTTGTTAAGTTAAATAAGCCAATGAAGCTTGACTCCTGGTCTGCCAATCTTAAACTGCTTCTGTTAGAGGAAGTATGAATATCATAGTTTCATAGAGGTTTCGGGGCAGTGGCAATACTTTTTTAATATTTAGATCAGAAAATAAGAATTTTGCTTTGTAATTGTTGTTTGCAGGTAAACCAGAAGATGATTCTCACTCTCACAGCTAGCATGATGTACTGGAGCCTACAACAACAATCTTCAGAAGAGCCGGAACTTTCCAGGCCATCTGTACAACAGCAATCTTCAGAAGAGCCAGATCTTTCCAAGCTGGCTGAGGATGCAACCTCTCAGAAAACCTCTTCAGATGATGGCGAAGATAGCAGCTTCACCACCGACACTGCCTCAAACCTCGCCATAGATGAAGACGGCAGTAGTGTTGTTACAGATAGCATCTCAAACATTACGATAGATGATGCATCTCCAGACACTGCACAACTGGTAGAGAACAGTGATGGCATTGCTGCTGTGGGAGATGAAACGGGCGATACACCTTAAGTCAAAGAAAACTAAAACAGAAATAGAAAAAAAATGAAAGGAAAATGGTAAATAGTCGCTTTTTCAATTGACAAACAAAAATTTGTATCAAAGTGAACATTCATGCAGTTCTTTTTCCCCCTTTTGTTTCAGGGGAGTAAAGTAAAGAGTACAGTATGTTGTAGGATTTCTTCAGTTATAACTTTATTCTTTCAATTTTATTGAGGCCATTTTCCTCAAAAAAGGAAAAAAAAAAAAGGAAAAGAAATTTACTGAGCTCATGTTAAATAAGAAACCTGATCAATGGGGAATGTTTTTGGCTGATGGACTCTGAAACTTTTTGGGATATATTCTTTTCTCTGAGATTGTTTTATCTGATTGCTACTTAATGTATCTCCTTCGCGGCAACAAGAGTTCCTTGATACAAACCATTTTCTTTGCTTTAAAAGTTTTCATGCAAGATATTTTTCTCTCTTCCTTTCTGCAAAGCACCAGCTTTCCAACTATGGGGCCGTTTGTTTCGCGTAAAACTCCGTAATTCGTAAATGACTTACTACTCAGTTACAATTACGGTGTTTGTTTGGACCGTAATTCGTAAAAGACTTACATAACTCAACTAACACTCACTTGTAACCCAGTTACCATTCACTTACAGCCCAGTTACAGTTAATTTTGTGGTCATACAAATTGTAATATTTTTTATATTAATATTAAAATTTTTTAATATTTAACTTTTTAAATATTTATTTGCAGTATTAAAACTTTTAAAATTGTAAAATAGTTAATTTTGTGGTCAACTTTTTCACTTACAACTTATACATTACGACAACCAAACACCGTAAAGTACAATACACTTTCTCACTTTACAATTTTATATTACCAACCAAACACCGTAAAATTTACATACATGTAACTCATTACAATTGTAAAAGACTTTACCAATTACAACTACGAATTACGATCAGTTACGACAACCAAACAGATATGTGTTCTTCAGCAAATGAAATGCTGCTTCAAAATAAGGATCATGTTTTGTCATGAATGAGAATGATGAACTAGCTAGAGAGGTGGTGGGGGTGAGTGTGGTGTTCTACTGCTTGTTTACCTCATTGTAATTCAATTCATATTCCATGTAATAAATGTTTTGAGATGGCTTATCTTATATCCTCATGCAAAAGTATATGCATCTCTATTCTGATTTCTGTTGAATGAATCACAAATATTTGTTTTTGGATTCATTGTGGTTACTCACTTGGAACATTCTTCAGAAAAAAGAAGTTGATGAAGGTTAGGAAGCTTGCTGTCTGACCCAAGAATTACTCTGCAAATCAAAAACAATCAACCAATTCGCAAACATGTCGACTGATTTGGTGAAAAATAAATCTTAATTTAGTTCGGTTTTGAGATCAATATTGTCGAGTTCTTCAAAATTTATTTGACAACAAGTAGATTCAAAGACGAATTCTAGATTTTGTGTGTGTATTATCTTACATACATGGAAAATTTATCTAATTCTTTTAGATTATTATTATTTGCTTCTGAATAACAACTAATATAATGAGAAATAAATCTTCAAAATAGTAAAATATCATGTCACCCAGTAAAATATACAAAAAGAGGACAAAATATGTGATTCTTCTACAATATAAGAATACAATAAATATGGTTTTCTAAGATAGCTTGTAATAAACTTCTCTTTATGTGTTGATAAAAATCTCATCAATTGTTAACTGTCAATTTAGTTAAATATCTAGCTTTTCCAATTGTCTCAGAAATAAAATCAAATTCTGGGTTTAGACTTCTTTAGACGTTTTCAACTACTTTTCTCAGTTTATCAAGTGCTCTTATTTTACAATCTTGTTATTATTGATGAGTTGCAATTCTTTACCTATAGGAATTTATCGATATAAAATCTATTTTAACGATCAACTCCATATGATCTACATCATTTCGCGCACACAAAAGCTAAAAACTTAAACGATTTTGAATTTTCTCTCCCATGCATTAACTGCGGGAAAAAAAAATGAACTACTAGGCTAATAAGTGAAAAAAAGAATGTCGCTAGGACCTAATTTAAAGATTATAGGAGGTCCCGAGTTCAAAATTGGCTAATGATAATGGCATGTAATTGGAATACGAGAGATCCCAATTCAAGACAGGTTTAGGCCTTTGCTTTAAAGAGATTTTTCTTTTCATATATAGCCTTGTGTATCTATGAAATAGCATATTTAACCTCGTACATTTCCCTTGCATGATGTCTTTCTTGCTTTGAAATATGTGCAAATATGCCTTTTGTCAATTAAGAGTAAATGAATGTTAAATAAATGATAAATTTTAAGGAAATAAACGTGTACTTTACTTAACTTTGAAACATAAAAAATAATTTAAGTTATTGATCTCAATCCCACTTCAACAAAGGATAATTGTGCCAGTTAGTTAAATAAAATATAATATGAAAAAATTAAATAAATAGTTAGTAAATAGAACTAATATTAATAAATAGAGTTTATTTTTATCTTGTGTTTGATTTGTTAATATTCTCCACTAATTTGTTTTTCATTTGACTGTTTAGAAAAGGAATATTTATGAACTAATGTAAAACATTTTATGAAAATGTGCTGAAGGAAAGGTAGAAATATGTAATTACACAAGAAATAAGGGTGTATGTGAAAAAAACCCAAAAAAGGAACTCAAAAATAGCCGTTACGCTCTCAGTACAAAAGGAAACTCTTTCTTTCTAATTTGCTTTTTCTTTTTTCAATTAGGGTCTCAAAGGTTAGGTTCAATTCATGAAAGACAGGGTTTTATTTGAGAATAATTTGTATGTGATATGTTGTATTCTTGATTACATGTGATTTTCAGTTTCTTTTTATTCGAAAATTACCCATTTTATCAGGATATTAGTTCTAAATGATACAGAGGTCGAACCTGATATATTGTATCCCATTGCTTCTCTTCCTGAGAAAGTTAATTGCATATAATTATCATGCCCTGTTTAGATGAATTGAATATCCAAATGCATTATCACAGAAAATTAAGAATATGAGCAAGAAACTCTCATCAGATTATACATTATTTCTTGACAAAGTTGGTTTTTGTGAAAGGAATTTGAATTAGCATTCAAAAACCAGATCTCACATCTGATGTGTTGATTTTGTGACGGAAAATAAATCTAAATGATTTCCTTGTTTCTTTGAGCTGGACCCTCTTAGCCCTAATTGCAGTCATTCTCTAATCCTATTTTGTCTATATGAAGTCAGTTTGGCATGATATGTCCTTATTGTTGTACAAAATTATAATAATTGACAGGAGGTAGTATTATGAGTTTTCGTTTAACTCGAAAGATAGTTTGATAATACATGACAGTAGTTCAACCACAAATCTTTACCTGTGTATTGATTTTGTCATGGATAGATCTTATGGCGCACATGGACATTTTAGGGTTGTTATATGCACACTAAATAATTGGGGAGAGAGAAAGAAGTTGGCATGTTGTTTCCACACAAGATTCCATGCTGATTTAAGACTGAATTGTCAAGATTTTGTGAGTATCCATTTCCATGTGTCTTTCCTCCATTTCCATGTGTCTTTCCCACCTGCAATCTGAACCTGAGATATCTACTGTCGGATATCAGCAAATTTTGAATAGATTACCATTGTGTAGCATCTATAGGCCTTCTAAGAGTTCAGAGTTGTATTTTTATCATTAAAAGATGTGTGTGTGTGTGTGTGTATTCATGTTTTTGAAGGTGTATTCGGTTGTTTTTCTTACATTTCAGAAACTTTCACAAGAGGCTAATTGTGTATTTATCTTATATTTTATATTAAATTTATATCGTATATAAATATCGCAATTATAGTTAAGTGTCTGTGTATTTAGAGCTGGAGTTTGCAAATAGAGCTGCACCTTCATTGGTAAGATAGTCAAAGTATGCACAGTGAAATCTTTATAAGCACTTTTTTTTTAAACTATTCTATTCTACTCTCTTCTCTTGTTTTGTCAAAATTTAGTGGGAAAATGTGGATTTACATGCATGTGTTCATATTATGTATAGATATGTATGTTTGTATATATGAATATATGTATAATGTATGTATGTTTTTTTTGTATTTCTCTCTCTCTCTCTCTCTCTCTCTCTCTCTCTCTCTCTCTCTCTCTCTCTGTGTGTGTGTGTGTGTGTGTGTGTGTGTGTGTGTGTGTGTGTGTTTTTCTGTATACATGTGTGTGTTTATACCTTTGCATGTATCATATATGTGAATACATATGTACATGTTTCTCTATCCGCTTATTTATATATGTTAGTGTGTGTGTGTGTCTTTATATTTGTATGTATATATCTATTTATGTGAATATATGTGTATGTGTCTCTGCCATTGTATGTATTTATATATGTGAATATATTTGTGTATTTGTCTATATATGTGTATGTATCTATGCATGTGAATATATATTATATATCTGTATATCCATAAATGTTATCTATATATGTGAAAATATATGTGCATATTTCTATATCTTTGTATGCATCCTCCCTCTTACATGAGATTTCTCCTGTCATATTCTCTATGCACCATTTTCTCTCCTCTCTACGCCCCACTCCTGGCCCCTCTCCTCTCCGCGCCTCAGGAACTAATTAAAGACCAAGGGAACAAAATTGAAAATTTTCTTTGCCTTCCTGCTTATTCCTTTGAACTCATCCATCTCCCCAGTAGCACTGCTCTTCAAACACCAAACCTCCACAACACCAAATACATGTCCCAATATACATGTTCTCAAGACCGTCTTCTTACTGTTTTGAGTCCCACTCAAACATCCTCTAAGACCTACATCCTAACATCCTCAACTACGACTTTATATAGTTTTTGGCCCTAAGATCTGCCCACACCCTTTCCTATCCACCCGTGTCACTTCCATCACTTTCTTCTATCAATACCTTCAGAAACCCTCCCACAAATTCCCCTCCATGGAGATGAAGTTGTTGGACAACTAACGGAACCACGGATGCGCCCCTTCTTCCAGACTACATGAGATTAGGCCGTCAACTTCATGGCCGTTAAGACTTTCCACAGGAATCGTGTCCAAATACACGTACATGTTATCTGTCACAGTCAATGTTGATCTAGTGGTTGAGCAACAAGGAGAGGTCTTCTCTTTTGTTTCTTTCCTTTGGCAACGAGTACTTCTCTGGGCTTAATATAACTGTGGGTCATAAATGCGAACATCAATATCGACATTTTAAGAAATGATGTTCTCTGTCCTATTGCCCTGCATAACGTAAGATACAAGTTGCATCTTGGATAATGTTGAAATTAAACAATCTAACTCTTGTAAGAAATTTGTCCTTGATCAGACAAGCAGCCATCTTCGGACTGTGAGAAGAGAACTGAACCCCATTATGGTAATCTATTTGAGGTGAATGTGCCCTTGTTGCTTCCCAGGCTGAAGCAAAACTGAAGTCGATGATGAAGTAAGAGTCCAAGACATGTATCAGTATTATTAGTAATTATGGGAACAGCAGTGATTTCTGACCAGATACATGAAAATGCTGGGACACTCAGAATCCAATCTCCATTCTGCAGAATGTGGCTGACTATCTAGTGCTGGTAAGCTGAATTGAGATGAAAAGTGTCCAGTTTATCTATAACACTGTAACCATCAATCCAAGGGCCATACCATAGGGCTGACTGTCCAGTGCTTGGAAGCTGAATTGAGAAGAAAATTGCCCAGTTTGTCTACAACACTGTAACCATCAATCCGAGGGCCATACCATAGAGAAGTAGTAGTACCATCAGCAATGTTTCTGGTGATATACAGCTTAGCCTTCTCCCTCTTACTCATAATGAATTTCCAGGTTCCAGAATCTAATAGAGCGAGAATGTAGTCCATAAAGAATTTCCTTTCAAATAGTTTTCTTCATCCAATGGGCACAAAAAGAATCTGATGTGATTAGTCTCAAAACAAGCTTTAACCCAGCAGAAGAATGTAGATAGTTCTTCTACTCTTCTGATGCCCAGTCCACCTTCTGTTTTAGGCATGCATGCATCCTTCCAAGACCAAGACGGCATCTTGTCTTTCCC
Organism: Agave tequilana; assembly: GCA_038442645.1. Lineage (NCBI taxonomy): Eukaryota > Viridiplantae > Streptophyta > Magnoliopsida > Asparagales > Asparagaceae > Agave > Agave tequilana. The sequence goes on along the minus strand of JAVJIF010018033.1, from coordinate 23,117 downwards.
TAGAAAATTAGCACGAACCCTATCTACTTCAGGAATATTCTTAGGGAAGTTATAAAACTGATACCAATAAGAGATGATATTAGTAAGAATTGATTTAATCAATTCTAACCTGCCAGCAAAAGATGAAGAACTAGTTTTCCAGCCCTCAACTTTAGCTCCCAACTTGTCTACAGAGAAGAGTAATATATGGTCTTTAAGTAGTTGATGGATAAAGGCATTCCTAAGTATCTTACAGGCAAAGTCCCTGCAGTAACATTGAACCAAGTTCACCAGCGTTCTGACACCCAGAACTCACGAAGAGCTTGCTTTATCTCTGCTAATAAAGAGACATGTATTCCAGGCTGACTCAGATAGTAATTTTCAATGGCAAGCAAAGATCCTCTATTCGCTTTACTAAATACCAAGAGATATCTGCAAACTATAGGTGAGAGATATCGTAATTGGGTTCCCTTCTCATACAATGAGAACGGCCAGCTTCAACAGCAAGATCCATTGTAATAGACCAAAATTTCATAACTAGCACAAGCAGGCAAGGGGAGAGAGGATCCCCTTGCCTAATTCCTCTATTGTTGATGAAGATCCATAAGTTGATCAATTAAGCAAGACTGATAAAGAAGCACTAGATAAGCATTCTGAGATCCAACCAATCCATTTGAAAGGAAATCCCATACAATGCATCAAGTAGTAGATGAATTCCCATCGACACTATCAAAAGCTTTTTGGAGATCAATCTTTAGACAAGCTCTCTTCCCAATTTTCTTTTTGAAATCTCTGATCAGCTCATGGGCTAATAGAGTACAATCACTAATCTGTCTGCCCTTCAAGAAAGCATTCTGATTAGCAGAAATCAGCGCCTCTATTATAAACATTAGACTGTTACTAGGAATCTTAGTAACAAGTTTGTAAAGCACATTGCAACATGAGATGGGTCTGTAATCAGCAAGGCAACTAGCATTGTTCGATTTAGGCACCAGAGCTAAATGTATAATTGAGCAGTTTGCCAGAATGAAAAAAAGAAAAGAGCACAATTTCTTTGATAGAATCTAGCAGCGTAGCCATCTGGGCTATGATTTTTATCAGGATTCATCTCAAATAATGCTGTTTGAATCTCTTTATGAGTCATTTTCCTGATGATCCAAGCAGCAGCTTCACCTGTCAGAGTCCTCTTTACAACCAACCTTGGAAAAACATTCCAGTATTGTAGCTGATTGAACAACTCCTTGAATATTGAGGGGCCATGAGTCTTATGGAAGACACTTCAGCAACACAATCACCACTAGGAGTATACAACTGCTTGATGCTATTTGCAGAATTTCCGACTCTAACAGTAACATGAAAGAATTTGGAATTTCTATTCCTAACTGAAGCCATGATTCCCTGCTTTTTGCCCTAATTGATCCTCCTCCATATCCAACCACTGCCCACCTGGAGGAAGGAGTACTGACAGGCTAACCCGAAGTGGGCGGAAGTAAGGAAATGAGGAAGTATAATTACTTACTTTTCTGTCTATCCAAACACCAGAAAAGAAAAATAAGAAAACTCCTTTTCCTTCTCTCTTTTCTTTTTTACGCAACCATTTTCTCACTTTCAAAGTGCTACAGTTAATTTTGTGGTCATGTAAATCTCATTTATAATAAGTTGTAGTACAAAACAGTTAATTTTTTGATCATGTAAATCTCACTTGCATTCTAATTACAGTCTATTTTTTATTTTTCTTAATTAATTTTTATTTTAATATTATTTTACGGTCAACTTTGTGGTCAACTTTTCCACTTTCACTTTCACATTACCATCCAAACACCGGAAAAGACATAACATTTTCAAATCACACTTCCTAACAACATCCAAACACCGGAAAACTTACTAACTAATTCTCAAATTCCAAAGGGAACTATTATCAATTCCTCACTTCCTTACTTCCTCACTTCTTCATGAAAAGAATTGTATGAGCAATATATTTCTTGAAACTGTATGAACAATATTGTGCCGTTTAGTTGTGTGTGCGCGTTTGTGTGTGTCTGTGTGTGCGCGCGTGTGTGTGCGTGTGCGTGCGTGTGTGTGTGTGTGATGTTGTTTTTCTTTTCTGGAGATTGCAATTTTACAATCTTATATTTATGAAAGTCAATTTTCTTTTCTGACTATTGTCTTCTTAGGATCATGTATTGACTGAATAACAAGAAATTAGATACGGAAAATAGTCATGCATAAAATTAATAGACTCTTGCTGAGATTTTTTTCGAAGAAATAATATGAAGTTAAACTCTAGCATTTCCCACAAAACTTGTACTATGTATATCACCATGCATTAGTTTGTGCCCAAAGAGTTCTACGCAGGAGATATTTACCCACTACGAAACTTTTGCAAGGACTAAAAGATTTCATGTGCATTAGCCTATGGCCAGATATAATTGTTGTGGGAGATACTGGGTGAGAAAAAAATAATTTCTCAAGGATTTGAAAGAGAACCTATGAGCATTAACCTTTACCATCCAGATTCCTGCCCATGCCCTTTTCTCCAAGCCTAGATATGCCGCTTGGTAATCATTGTTTCCCTTGGACTTTTGCTCTCTCCCCAGTCTCCTGTGATGTATGCCAGGGGAAAACCGATTTTTCCAGTAGTGATATAGATAGAGGGATGAAATCAATGGATGGAAGGACAAAAAAGGGGAAAGAGCAGGGAGAGGTAATGCCAATTTCCGAAGAATTGAATACTAATTGTGTTATCTCATTTAGGAGGGTGGATGAGTAAAATGTGTGCAAAAGGAGTTGTTGAGCATCACTGATGTAAGTGGATTTAATCTTAAATTCTTCAATGCATAACTGTGTGCTTGGCCAAACTAGTTTTAGATTTCTTGTTTCTAACTACGGAGGGAAATATGAATTGGCAGAGAATGGTTGAGCTGCAATGTTGCAAGGAAGATTTAGCCTCACAGTCTATCAATGCTGAAAAAGCAACTTAGTCGAAAAATCACACTTTTAATTTAGAGTCAACAAATATGGAATGCCTTCTAACCAAATAACTACTTTTTTTGGATTTTTATCAAAATTATTTGGTGGTATATTGTAGGATCTTTGGTTTCATGATCAATGGCTTAGATTCTTATTTTTTCCGATAACCACTCGAGTCTTGAAGAAACTTTTTCCTCTGAAATCCCCCAGCTCAGCTACGTATTTATTCAAGAATAATGTCACACCAAGTAATTTAAGTGGACTGGAGAGAATAATATATACACCCAACTCCCGAGCATTTTAAGATATGACCTCACATTTCACTCTCTTTAGTCTATTTGAGTCCAAAAAGTCTGAATAGCAAGATTAGATTCTTTCTTCAACCACAAGGATGTAAAGAACCCAACTAATTCTTTTTAATGCAACTATGTTTCAGCAAAAATGCTGAATTCAGTTTGAATTAGACAGTGCTGACTTCCCTTTTTCTCACAGGCTGACTTGCTTGAAGGCCTTGGCTTGAAGAAAGCACTTATGAATTCATATTAAATTTCCAGATATTCAACAACTTGCTTCTTGCAAAGTTTCCTTGGGCAATGTTGTTGATCTCAGATACACTTTTTGAAGGTTTGCTTCCATATCTTGTACAATGGGATCATACTGCCATTCTTAGCTCTGCTTCAAAATCTATTCCAAAGCTGAGAATAAAAGCGAGGCCTATTTCTGTTCTAAGTTTTTGTCTCCTTGTCTCAGCAAGAACCTGCCAGCAAAATTATTCTGCAGAAAATTCTCAACCTCATCTGATCCTGGAGCCTATTTCATTTCAAGTTTTTATAGGTGCAGGATATTTTTTAAAGATTAGTGTATTTAACTGTTTCATTAAAATGTGTTCTGCTGTTTCGCTTCTGTATCTCTACGCTACTGTTTGTAACTTCTAAAAGGTCTCAGAACCTTGTCCCATTTTGTACTATTGCTTCATTCCTTTGGTTAATGAGCAACTGTCACAAGGTAAGTTTTTGTAGGGATATCATTTATCCAGATATCATATAACTAATTCATATTTTGAACAAGAATTTTACCACTACATTGAGCATCCTATAATGTGCTGCTGTACACCGTGTATTTGTTCTCCAATTTGAAATGCAAGTGTTCGCGGTTGTTACAAATAATTGAAGAAGGGAAAACTGAATTGTATATTATTGATGAGGGCAAAACCCAGATATATACAAGGATACAATAAATAAGGAGAAATTCTAATACAATTATAATACAAAAATACAAGAATAATAAAGAAACTTCTATTCCTAAAATTGTTCTAATACAATATGAATTCTAATCCTAATACTACTCTTAACAGCGCTGAACGGAACAGTTAGTTCAATTGTGATTCATGAGCTCTATTCATCTGATGCACATCTTTATTCGACCCATGAGGCATTAATTCTATGAGGTCACTTTAAACCCTTACTAGTTAATCAATAGTGTTAGGTACTCATACTTTCATTGCCGACAGATACAGGATGGTGCATTTCGATGAACAGAGGCTTGAGAAGGCACGCAGGTATTTGGAGTTGAGTGCAGATTTCTGTGTCTACTACCATTGAAGAAATGAATGCAAAGATTGTTGGCAGAAAAAAGTGGCATCCAATGTGTTCACAATAGTATCAAGGCCTGTTTAAGAATCATAGCACACAGCAGCAGATAAAGAATGTAATGTGCTTTACGCTAGTGATCTCTAAAATGGGAGTGTTTGCGGTGAATGAAGACGTTGTACTGCATGAGCTATATTCATATGAACATGTACCTTCCTTATTCATTCGGGACAATAGAGCTCTTTTGACTCAGAACGTTGATTACAGTGATATCAAGAACAAGAATATTTGCATGTCAGGTTGGTTCCGAATCATTATCATATGAATCCATTACTGATTTTGACTAGGCAGAAGTGAGCAGATACAACTGAAATGGAGTTTTCTGAACACCAAAAATGGAATGCCGCATGCATCTGACCTAACGGTTCTCAAACTAAGGTGGGAGAGCTCAGCAAACCTACCACGTTCAGACAAAACAGCAGAGCAAGTAGAAGCTTTGGTCAATTAGTCGGTTTCCAGTCTTGCTATGTATTTGTCATAGAATTTTCCAGCTCGCTCCAGATCTCCAAGCTCAGTGTAGCAATCAGCTATTGCTCCGTAGGCCTCTGTAGTGCCTGAATCCTCGCCAACTCTCTTTGAGATCTCCAAAACCCGAGAATGGTACTTTATGGCATCCTTGTATTGCCCTTGCCTCTGCAGTGATGCCCCTGAAAGGAACCAGAAGTAAAATCATGGTAACAGACAAGAGGGCGCTCTTGGTCCTAGACTCGAATAAGAGTCCATAAGGAATTGCAGGCATGAAGTAGATTAGACTAATTCATGTTTGGGATCTAAACTATATAGCATATTTCTGGTGTTGGTGATTTTAATTAAAATTTCTATGACATGTTTGCAAGCTGAAGTTTCCAGATCTCAAAATTGATTTACATAAAATGGGTTCTCACATTAACCATCATATAATAATTCAACAGTCATATAACAAACTAAAACATCAATTCTGAAGACATGACCATTTTGGTCGTGTGGTTTTGAGAATGATAGTATTACAAAATCGTGATTTCTTCTTTCTATAGTGCAGTTATCATTTGCACTGTTTCATATTTATTTGTTGGTAACACTAACTTCATCAACAGACGACAGGAGAGATCTAATAAATTTAAAGGATGGATTTTGTTTAGCAACGAATTTGTCACCCTTCCAACAAAATGTTCAATAGAACATGTGCACGCAGCACACATGCACGAACCCTGTCACTTCCAATACTTCATCTTGAAAAACGATCATATTTCTCTGAAAGAAATTTCACCCTCACTTTCAGATGATGTAAACATTTTTGGAGTCTCATGTTGGAAATTGCAAATTCTATTTTTAATTAAGTATATATTAGCAATTTCCAAAGGATACACAAGAGTTACCGATCCAGGATGTTACAGTTTAAAATTCAAAAATGCCAGGCCTGATTCTAAGGAATAATGGATTTGGTCATGGTGTGCATTTGCTCTTCAAATTTATCAAATTATTATAAAAAAGGGAATAAAAACAGAAATCCACATGAGAAACGAAGCCAAACCTAGGCCTCTTGCTGCCTTCTTCTCCTCAACATGATCACCAAAGCTGTGCAAGTTCAAAAGCTGCCTTAAACTCTGTAAAAGCCTTTTTGGGATCTTGGTTCCTCAAATAATTTTTCCCAGTTCTTAGATTTGTAATTAGTTCTTGTTTCCTGGGATCCACAATGACCTCTGCCTCTGGCATTCTACCAACTGGTGCATAGCTCAAGTTGGGAGCATAAGATTCAATCTTTGCTTGTCTTCTCAGTGCAGCATTGATTTGGCGCAGCTGTTCATTCAACTGCTTCAGTTCCCCTCTTCTTTGTCGTGCTAGCAATCCTTCAAGTCATAGTAGACCATATAAAATTGAAAACAAAACATAATATACGAGAGAGAGAATAGCAAGACTATGTATCACAGGATATAATATAAATTTCTTTGACCAAAAAAAATTTGGAAGAAGTTATGAAGTCAGCTTCAGAAGGCAACAAACTATAAAATCAGATTGATATTCAAAACAGAAGGTATAATGCAAAAGAAAACGAACAAAAAAAAAGTAACAAAAATTGCCAAGCAGAGCTTATCACAACCATTTCAAATGGCATCACAGTTTGATTTTCAAGCATGCTTCTAATTAACTATGACTATGGCGGAAAAGAGCCAGAATCCTCCCATGATTGATGATGGCTTGATTTGCTTTTGAAGAGCGCCCTTAATACACATCCATGGCTCAAAAAGTTTTCATTCCAAAGAATCAAGAAAAGTATCAAGCCACTGATGATAATAGTAACAGTGTAATAGAGGACAATGTATGCAATACATCAAAATATTGAGATCTAAGCAAGTTGCATTTAGACTGATATGGAAACAGAAGGTGGACTTTATAAAAGCTAGATAGACACTACAATGAAAAATCTTCAACCTCACAAACATGCAGTTTTTGGTGAAGGTGGGTTGGGTTTTGTTTTGTTTTTTTTTTTTTCCCCTCTTTTTGTGGGTTGGGTTGACAGAGAATATAGTAGTTCTGCTAATGACCAATGTTTGCATGGGAAATACTTCTCATGCATTACCAGAACAAAGAATATCATTTAGAGTTCAAAGTCCTACAATTACCAACCAAATGACATGGGACATAACATATGTATTAAAGAAAAAAAATTGTTGGGTACTAGGTGCCTAACAAAAAGCTTATTCTGAGGTTAATCTCACACAAAATTAAAATTTGATGAGTCCCAAAGATGTGGAAAGCCACCTATTATTATGAGTCATTTTGAACCATTGTTGGTCCAAAGCTTTGATGTAAGCATGGTTAAGGGTTATCGAGGACATGAAATGGCAAAATTGCCTTTGCTTAACTCAACCATTTAGTTCTTTCCTCCACCTCTTCACAGCACACCTACTTTTCTCCTTCCCTACCACCTAACACCCTCTCTCTTTCACATCTTTACTAATCCTTTCTCCCCCTTCTCCCTTCTACTCCCAAGATATAGGCCAGAAACTCAATACAATAACGAGGCATGACAGAAAAAGGAAGAATGAGCCTAAGTTCTTTAAACAGTGCTTTGAAATAGTCATTGTCAAACACTAAAGAATTAGGGACTTATCTACTACCTAGTAGAAGGTAGCACCCCAGCTGACTTTGTTCCGCCATCCCTTTTCATTGAGGCATCCCCATCAGGGAGCCAATTCCTCTTGAACAAAACCAAATCTAAACCCAACTCAAAGCTTAATATTTACTCCCTTCTGCCTTGTGGATCCACAACAGTATTATACAACTCTACCAAGGGCTGCTACCAGGTCGGGTTTCGGTCTGGGTATCAACAGGTTGGGTTCGGGAATAGACCCGGACCCGACCCCTCATATGTAACAATTTTGGACCCATACCAGACCCTATTATGAACAGGTCCGGGTTCGGGGTATATAGACATTGTACTCAACATGTTAACGGGTAGCGTATTTAGTACAATGACCCTACCCATCACATGCGGGTCCGGGTCAAGTATGGGGGGGTCTGGGTCAGGTATCGGGTATTAAATAACAACATATTGCTTATATTGTAAATGAAAGGTTAGCATTGAATTGCAAAATAAGTCACTGTAGTAAGTAGGTTAGATCTAAGATAAATAACAAGGAACTCCAATATAGTTAGCAATATATGAAAGTAATTCCAAAATAGATAATAACATGCAACTCATTTTAGAAAATGAAGGATTAGTTCAATTGCAAATAACATATCATCCACTATAACAAATAGATTAGATCAAAATTAGATCACAAAGAGCTAGTAAAGTAAACAATACATGAAACTAGTTCTAAAATAGATAACAACATCCAAATTAGATGCAAGTAAATTCAAAAACCATCCACACAATGTAATATAGTTAACAATACATGGTAGTAGGTTCAAAATATTTCAAGAGTTCATCTAATATAGGTTCAACTTCAAAGTAGTTATATTATATATATATATATATATATATATATATATATATATATATATATATATATATATATATATATATATATATATATATATATAAACTCAGTTCGGTTGTATAGACTAAGGGTATTTTAGTGGGGGGCTGGGTCAGATCTGGATTGGGTAATGCACATAATACCTGTCTCTGCTCCTAGACTAACGGGTCCGTGTTCGATGCGAGTTGGGTCGACAAACACGATGCCCAGATGCTATGCAAATTTATGAATAGGTCCAACTTTTAGACCGGCAAACACCCATTCATAAGCGGGTATTGTACAGGTCCAGGTGGGCTCCTGGTCAGAACCAGGTCAGGATCTGGGTCTCGAGTAGTTGTGTAGCAGCCCTAACTCTGCCCAAAGCCAGCCCAAGTCGCTATACGTTACTTCCTCCTCAAATTCTTAGACCACTTGATGGGGGACGAACACTAGAAAATCTCAATTTAGGGTTTATCACTCAAGATAGAGTTTGGAATCTCTCCCTTGGGCATCTCACCCGACAAAAAATGCTCAAACGGTAATTTTCATAATCAATCATTCATTAAATAATTCAATAACAGTCTTAGCCTTATATAGGCTTACATCCAAGGAGATTTTCACCACAATCAATGTGAGACTTAAAAAAAATTAAAATAGGTTAAAGTAAACAAACTACTACTAAATAAACTATGCAAATCTCCTTGATGTCCCCATCACCACTTCTCCGCCCAAAACTGAAAAACCCTACTCCCAGGTTCTGTTGCTCCAAAAGCAACAAAGCTTATCGTTCAGGTGCTACCACAATTTTGCACAAATTCTCCATGTTATAACTGTTTGACTTCAACTATAAATTTTTTCCCTCAAATTCTTTTTTCTATGTAATCAATTTTGTCGCAAAGTCTTTTGCCTAAGAATTAATTGTCCGTCAATTCTTTTGCTTATGAATGAATGTCTAAAGAGAATTAGTTTTGAAAACAGAGTTAAGTTTAAGGGTTCCACGTGCACAACACACTGCACCTCTCTTATTTGTTATCCACGCAACTTCTCCTACACGTGTAAAAGTAGGTTGGATATGCTTGCTTTCCCTTTTCTTCCTCTTTTTTTGAGAACTAAGTGCATCAAGCAACATAATCCGCATGTTACCTACTTGTGTTAATGTCTTAGTAACTTTTGATTGATTTAACTATATATTTTTCCTTCGAGATTTGGCATTTTATTTGATTTTATTTGTCTTTATCTTTTCTTTTATAGTTGTGGGTCTCCCTTAATCTAAAATCTTTTTGCTTTTCTTCTTTAATAGTTTTTATGGGTGTTTTTGTTATATAGTAAAGTAGAGTATCACTATCTCATTTCCCATTTCCTGTATCACCGTGTGGTATTGTATTATGCCCTCTTTGCATCTTAAGGAAGATGTCACCAGCTTTTTCCTTAGGTATTGCTCTCTTTTTTATGTTAACATTTCTATTAACCATGCTTTAAAATGTTTCCCGCGTTTATTTGCTGATTCAAATCCGATTCAATACCACTAATCTTGCTTATCCGCATCTCGCTTGAACCATGTCCGAACCTGACCCCTCTTTATCTCCAATAATCCCTCTTCACTCAAACATAAATTGCCCTTATCTCCTCCTAGATTGTGAAGGATTGTGATGAGGACATCACGCAGTTCCCATTTATTTCATGCCTTAGCTTATTTAGAGGATTTAGTATTTTGTTTCAGTCTTATTTGAGTAGCTGTTTTAGCTTTATTTGTGTTCCTTTGTGGGCGTTTAGTACCACATCGGTTATTTCCCAGTACTCCTCTCTTGTAAAGCCTATATAAGGCCCCCTAGACTATTGTATTGAAGAATTAATGAATGAATGAATGAATGATCAAAACTTTTCCACAAACTATCTGAGTAATTCTTGAGTCTCTTTTGCTCTCGAGTTTAGGGTGAGAAGCCCGTGCAAGGGGTGAGAAGCCCAAATCTTATCTTATTCCCAATTTAAATTTTGGTTACGAATTGAAGGTGATTGTGATCCAGGTGGTTTTACATCATTTTGGTATCAGAGCCCTGGTTTTCAATCCCCTTCAAATATTGTCTTTTCCAAATTTTTCTTTCAGTCTCCAAACCCTAGTTCTACATCAACTCCAGATTTAGATCCATTCAAAAAAAAAAGATTACACTGTTCAAAAAAAATACAGTGAGAAAAAAAATTCTCATCGAAAATCCCTAAAAATTCGATATCTCGCACTGTTCATCTCCTCATCCCGCCGCCTTCAACCACATCCACCGCCTTATTCACCGTCGCCGCTGCACTGTTCAACACCACCACCATCCACGACCCGCCACCATCGCAGTCGGAGCGTCGCCATCTCCATCGTCATCAACATCACCACCTCTCCCTCTTCGACTTTGCCATTGACAGAGCTCCTTGCTCTCGCCGACGTCGACGAGCTCCTCGCCAGTCGCCGCCTGTGCCTTTAGCCGCCAGTCGCCTTCACCATCAGTCGTCGACAAGGCCAATCGAGGCCCCCACGTCACGCTACAGCACCACCTTCCACCGCCATCGGCATCATCAAACCATCAAACCCAACCGATCCAATCCACTCCATTCTGGATCTCCTTCGATTACCTCACCGGATCTCCTCTCCCCGATTGGAGATCAACCTCACTGCCTTCTCTGTTATTGGGCCCGACGAAGCACCAATTTGCACGTTATTGTCGCCGGAGACCTCCAGTACAGTCGTCCTATTCTTCGCTCGTGCCGCCGACTGACAAAGTCGTTGTCACCAAAGATCTCCACCGTCACCGCCCTCTCTGCGTCCCCATCCTCCGTCGACAGAGGCCGCCATGAGATCCCTTCTTTGCCGCTCGTCGCCACCGTCACTGCCATCCTGATCTTCATCGTCGTTCGGGCCTCGAATCCACCACCGTCAAGCAACACTGCCTTCGCCACTTCGTCTTCTTCTTCTTCACCACCGACAGCATGCCTCCACCAGATTGGGCGCCTTCCGGCCTTGCCCTCCTCGTCATCATCATCAACGGCGCCTCACCGCAGCGCCGCCGTTGCCAGGGTCCAAGCCCTAGGAACTGATCGAAGAGGGAAGATATCGGGTTCGAGTTCCTCCGACGTTGTCCAGGCCACGTCGGAACGCCGCCTTCTTCAGATCTCCACGCCGTGACGCTCCCCTACCTTCTCTGTCCAAGTCCCCACCTCCCTCCGCCGACATTGGTTGATAATCCCACACCATCACAATCGGAGCAGTCACCGCTGTCTTCATCTCTGAAGCTTCGCCGCACCTTGCTGGAATCACCGCCCTTGATCAGAGTCGCCGCCGTCGTCGCCGTTCCCGCTCCATCTCTGCCCTAGCCCACAGCGAAGAGGGGAGAAAGGATCGGGTGAGTTGTGTCCAAGCGGGTGAGGGTTTAGACCTGTTTGACATTTTAAAGGGGTTCACGGGTTCAGTTTGGTCGGGTGGAGTGGTTCGAAGCCAAACCCGACCCAAATCCGCCCCAAGCTGAGCAGATCAGGCCCAGTGTTGAACCGGGTCTGGCTCAACGAGAATCCAATCAGACCAAGTCTGGTTCAGTTCAGTTCGGCTGCAAATCATATCTTTCGGAGGCCGTTCAGGGCTCGTTTCAAATCCGAATTGATCTGTTTTCGAGGCAGTGGATTCGTGACAACCAGTACTACGCTCCTACAGCAGTCACAATCTGGTTCAAGCTCTGATCGTCTTCCAGATTCAACTCAGTAGATCAGCACACCACAGTTTACAGCTTGTTTCTGCCCTGATTCGGGCCCGATTTGCGCCATTCTCGAGGCATCCAGCTTCCACTTCTTATCACCGCTGTCCAAGAATCTTGTGGGCGATCTCAACTCTTGAGTGTGAGTATTTCTCTGGGGAATCTTCGAGAATTTTGCGTTTGGGCGTGAACGACTCCACCTCAGGTGATATCACAACTTGACCTATTCGTTAACTGTTAGATTATTTGCAACTACTATATGGATTGCTATAATTTGTTGATTGAAATGCTATTTGCTTTGATCTAGTGGTTGCATCTTTTCATCATTTTAGGAATGCATTTTTATTTGCATTTTAAGCTTAAACTTTAGGGTACTTTTTTGTTTAGTGCATACATTTAGTTTAATTGACTTTTGGGCTCTCCACTGCATCTGCTTGCTTGCTTGAGTCATCATGACTAATCAGCATTATAGGAACTCCCACTTAGACCAACTATACAATCTCCATCAGGGTCATATGTTCGTTCATGAGTACATTACGATATTTAAGGACTTAACCCATCGTAGTGAAGTGAGAGAGCACCCTTCTGAGACTCTAACTAGGTTTATTTGGGGTTTACGGCCTAAAATAAAACGTGCTATGATTACTGGCCCCTATGATTTAGACACTGTTGAAGATGCCTTTGATGTTGCATTGAAATTGGACTTGACTTTCAAAACGCTAGTCAATGCCAAGGTAAGATGTTCTAAATGTAAGGGCTATGGATATTATAATTATCAGTGCCCTCCGGAGAGTCAACATGTTGGAACTGTGCCCACTGATGAAGTTGACGACTCGAAGGCTGTTGAGGATGTCCAAGTTTCTTCTAAAACTGTTAACATAATTGAAGACATAACAGTTGATTCTGTCACACAGATTATTGATGAAATTCAGATGTCTTCTGATAGTGCCAATGATGACGTAGATAAGACAGTTGAGCCTAATATACCCACTGTGCCTAATCAATCATTCGAGTTTCCTTGTGTTGAACCTAGTTTTATGATTATTCCTATCAATTCATCTTTTAGGGAGTCACCTGAATTTATTGCCAAGGTCCAGCAAATGGTTTCTAATACTTCTTTTTTGGTTGTTTAGAGTTTGTGTCCGAGTCCCGTGTACCTCCATCATTAGATATGTGTCCTTCTAGGCATATTATATCTCTCATTCTCCCATCGTTAGGAGTTTGCTTAGAAAACCTACTGCTTTGCATCTGCCTGTTGCACATATTGATGATATCACTAGGCTGATAGCAATTTGCAATAATACCTACAAATTTGCTGCATACCTATATAGTATTTTGCAGGAATTCACAGTTGATAATAGGGTGATGGTTACGAGTCACTCTGAGGCCACGAGTCACTCTGAGGTCACGAGAGAGTTGCACGCTTGGCGTAAAGATTTCGATATGACTCTGAAGAGGATTGCGTTCATTACTTACAAGTTGGATAGCCCGTGGGATCCTGGTATCAGCTCCGTCTTCAGCCAGGATGATGCGCCTCGCTCTACTCTCTGTGCCTTGATCGTGTTGCTATCTTTCACAACCGATCCGTCATGGAGACCAGCTCCTCCTCCGCCACCATGGTCTCGACATGATGTACCCATGCTGCTGCCACGACCCCCACCTTGGCCCGATTGAGATGCTTCGTGAGGAGAGTCCTCACTCGACAGGGTCGAGTTTCTCCCACCCCGAGGGAATTGATGAGGACATCACGCAGTTCCCATTTATTTCATGCCTTAGCTTATTTAGAGGATTTAGTATTTTGTTTCAGCCTTATTTGAGTAGCTGTTTTAGCTTATTTGTGTTCCTTTGTGGGCGTTTAGTACCACATCGGTTATTTCCCAGTACTCCTCTCTTGTAAAGCCTATATAAGGCCCCCTAGACTATTGTATTGGAGAATGAATGAATGAATGAATGAATGATCAAAACTTTTCCACAAACTATCTGAGTAATTCTTGAGTCTCTTTTGCTCTCGAGTTTAGGGTGAGAGGCCCGTGCAAGGGGTGGAAACCCAAATCTTATCTTATTCCCAATTAAATTTTGGTTACGAATTGAAGGTGATTGCGATCCAGGTGGTTTTACATTAGATTGACTCCTGATCTCTCCAGCAATCACCTCTCCAGTCTCTCCATCTTCCCCATGGAACCCTCATCTCTGCACACCTTATCATCCTCTTAATCTCTTCAAAAAGTACACCTACGTCCCTCTCTAAAAAACACACCCCCAAAAAAATAAAAAAAAAACTCACAAAACAAAAGAAGAAAAGAGAAAATAGACCTCTCAATTTCTGTATAAACAAACAAAATCCTTACACCTTTCCTCTTTCTTGCTTATAGATGATGGAGACGGGCCCAACCTTGTCACCAGATGCGCAAGGCTTTCTGATGTGATGTCTGCAATCAGCACCCCATGGCGCTCTTAGTCCCCACATTGGAGGCTCTGATATTTTCAGGTGTGGAAAAGGTTTTCATCTTCTTCATTTTCCTTTAATAAAGGGTCTAACTTTTAGAGGTTCTGGTACGAAATTAATTTTGATTTGGGAATTTTGGGCAAATGCTGTTATGGACAATCTGAATTAGTTTCATAAGATGAAATGCTACGTGATGTTGAGTTGGTAATGGGAAGGAGAGGACGATGATGATAATTTGTCTATTTATCTTTGTATAATTTAGTAAAATTGTGGCAGGGTCTAACATGTGTAAATATTTTTTTTTAACTTCTTCTGTTTACTCCGTGATTTTGGTTTAGCTCACATTTCATGTTCTTCAAGTAACCTCAAGAGAGTCTTCAATTTAAGGTTTTTAGTGGTTTTACGTCTTGGATAAGCCTTCTTGAGTTCTTATCATGTTCTTGAATTTTGTTTCCACTTTCTAAATTTTATGCAATCTTTAGAATGGATATACATTAGTCAGGTTTTTTGTGCAGAATTTCTGATACATGAAATACTTTTGAAGAGTTCATTTAACTTATTTTGTTTACCGAGCTCAGGACATGAACTTCTATTCAAGGATGAAGATCCTAAACTGGTCATGTAGTACCATGGAAATTGGTCAAGTAATTGCTTTTATTAATAAATTGTAATATTTCAAGCCTTCCTGACATACTAGTTGAACCTCATTTTTTTTTTCTAGGCAAAGCTTATGTTATTACTATTATACTTTGTTCCTTCTAGTAGGCCATTGGTCTCAATTTCAAGTGACGGAATCTAAAGGAACTTATTCTTACCCTCTTTCTTGTATCCTTTTGGCTTGTACATTTTAATTAACCATGAAAGGTCACACACAAATTATGACGAGTTCTTCCACAGGGTGTCATTTGTGTTTGGTGCTTCTTAGTATTGGAAATTTAGCAAGTCCTAGCTGAGTTTTTCTTTTCTTTTTTTCACTAATTTTATAAGGTGAAGTAATTATTATTCACCTTCGCTCCCTTGTGCATCTTGAGGACCTGTTCATACTATTTCATATATACACAATTGCTTGCATCGTTTATGTAGGATAGGATTGATTGTTGCCTTCTCCATGTATGCACAAAAAAAAAATGCTAAAAGGTAAGTTTTCATTAAATATATGCAAAACCTAATGAGACAGTGTGGTCATCTCACAAAATAAAGTAGGAAGCAACTCCAGCTATTATGTCTACACATTCAAGCACTTATTTGTGCATGCTTTCTTTTCTTTCTTTTTCTTTATCCTTTTTTCTATGTCCGTTTTCCCTCTTTCTAGCTGACCTAAAATAGAAATGACCCTTTTCAATTTTCAAGTGATTCTGAATAGTTGGTCCTTATTGTCGTCAGCTCATCAACCCATTGTGGCATCATACATCACTTGCACACCTTGTAAGAAAGTGTAGTTGTGACCCACGTGCAACTTGCCTGGTATCCAAGAAAGCCAGAGGAAAAAGTGTTCACTTCTAAGGAGGTGATCAAGATGGTTCCTTTATCTTGTTCCATGAAATGCTCTGACACTGGTCATTAGATGTAAATTTATGCACATCCTCAAGAGATGACTTGCCATATGTCAAATGCATTTTGTGGGATCTACATAATTTGAAAAAAGGAACCTTGGATAGTGGTGTACTTCAAACACCTCAGTAGTTGAATCAAACAAGCATAATGAAACCATAACGTGACAAATATGATCAAATAAATCTCCTCAGCTAACATAACAGCTTACCCCAACAGTAGCCCCTATAAGGGCTATCCCAAACAGTAGAGGCATGTTGAAAAGAGAGTTATCAGCCTCACACGTTTCTGCGAGAGCTTCAAGAGGCAGAATGAGCATCAAAGAGTTTGCAAGAACAAATGCCTTTGTAAAGTTGAATGATGCAATTCTCTGCAGAAATCAATTTCAATTAAAATGAAAAAGGCAGATGACCCCTCAATATGGTACTGCTTCATAAGAACATGACATAGATCAACATGATATATGGTTCTATAAGGGAACATATGGTTTAAATATTCAGAGTCTAAAAGATTGAAAAGATTACAAATATACCCTTAAAGCAGTCAAAAATGAATATTGCCACCATAATTCCACTATGGATAAATTTCATCAGTCCAATACAGAATATGCAGTTTAAGTGTTAAAATGTAATGTAAAGCAAAGAACTATCCTTTATATTCAGGTGATTTCATTAGTTATTTAGCTAGGTTGTCTTTGATAAATGCTTACATTTAGTTCCTGAATAAATCTGCAAATAAGGTCGATGTCCATGTCATCCAACAAATCCTTCAGTCCTTAACCGCTTTCAATTCCTTGATTCTATTTGGGTGTTTACCTTCTATCCAATCGTCATGTATTTAGATCTGACAACTTTTTAGTTCAAGGGTTTCTGAGACTCTTGAAAGCACTTGATGGCTTGTTTACCTGTTCCTCTGACAACCTCCTCCAGTTGCCTACATTAGAGTCCTAAGGTCTCCTTTTCAGAAACAAGGATCTTATCGCATAGTTCTTCTGCTAAGAGTTTTGCCCGTTACATGGGAATTGAGTTGAGACTGTAAATCTCATCAAGTAGCACTTGCAGGAAACAGGAAGAACATGTCGGTACCTTTGTGCTGTAAGGTTTTTGGGCTTCAGTTACATTTTGGCTTCTATCAGGTGTTTAGATGAATCTGGAGCAAATCTTATCATCTTTTCCCCGCTTTTTGGAGTCTATCCTACTAGGAGAATCTGGAGAGCTGTTCCTCGGCTTCATGCTTAAACTGAATATAGTATAAAACTATAAACAACAAGATAGGTTTTTCTACCTGATGTTTGGCCTTTCAGAGTTTATGGCAAGTCTTCCTGGGCGAGGAATTTTGAGCCAACTCAGATGGCTGTTAGCTTATTGTAAATATCTTTTTTTAATTTTAGTGGAGCCTATACAACCATGTTGCACCCCTAGCCCATTTTGAGTGGAAAATGCTCTAGAATACCATGATGATACTGATGACTCATATACTCTAGTTGCCAATCTCATGTTCAGTTTAATATCCCTTCTTGTGAGCTTAGGATAGTCCATTTTAGTGTATTAGATCTTTCCATTTTATGGCTCTCTTTTCTAAAGCAAAAACTGTGTGGTTCTTTGACCTGTTGGATAATACTTCACGCTTTATGCCTTTCGTGACCTGCATATCATCATTTGATCTTTGCCATAGTAGATTTGGATTATTGTGTTTCTTTTCTTGTATGATGTAAAACGTTGAAGTTATTTAGATAGTACGAGCATTTTTAGGAGTGTGATATATGAGAGTAAGTTACTAATTGTCACATAGATGAGCAAAGTTGCCGTTCACCTGTGGTCAGAAACCTGTAGGCTTCATTTTAGGAAGTTTCTTCAACCCTGGGCAAGCAATCTGTAACTCAACCAGCTTACCAGAATTCTGATGCTAATAAAAAATTGTTGCAATTACAACTGTGTATGTAATTGAGGGAGCTGGCATCACTGATCCGGAAGGCAACCAGATCGAGGCAATGGTCTATTGTGTGATTGGCGATAAAATTCTTAAATAGGTTGATCTTTTTGACTAGCTTATCAGCTAACTACAATCTTCTTGACTAGCTTGATCTCTATCAGTTAACTACAATCTTCTTTGCTAGCTTGATCTCTATCAGTTGACTCCTCCACTTTATACTTCTACAAACCGTTAAATGTAATTAGAAGGAAAAGAAAAAAAAAGAACTCTATTTGTTTATGCAATGTGTTTATAGATTGACTCTCCTCTTCCCAGTGCATTTGCCTCTGGAGCCATGCACTACTATTTCTACTTTGTGGAGTATGTGGATATAATTTTTGCCATTACATAGTACTTCAGAGGTGTTTATTTTGCTTTGTGTTGGTTTCTTTGGTGTGTTTATTTTGCTTTGTGTTGGTTCTTTGGTTTAAATTTAAGGTTCAATCTTTTTCTTTATCCCCTGATTTGAAATATCAGTATATATGGCAATATCATACCGGGTCCTTTGGTACCCGATATGATATTAACCTTATAGTACCGGCCGATATCGGGCCTGATATTACCGATATGGCGATATTGACGACATATTGATACTAAAATCATTGGCTGATACCAAGAATTATGGCAGTTTAATATAAGATTTGCTGATAAGTGCTTGATAATATAATTCCCATACGTCTATTTTGTATTCTAATGCCTCAAACAAGAGAAGTTATATATCTCCTATCTAAACTTGAGCTTGCGCCTACACGTCTCTATTTCCTTCCACTCCTCAGCTATCTTCTCATACTATAGTGCATTGCACATACCAAAGTCTTCAATGGCATTGATGAAATACAATAGATTTAAATCCACAGATTTTAAATCCACAGTGCAATTTAAAACTAAATGTTGAAGATCAGCATCTTTGTGAAACGGAAAAAAAGTTAGTTTTTTTTGGTATATTTCTTAGTTAAACTGGTAACATGTCACACATTGACCTACCTAGTTCTTCTATGATCTTAGTAGAAAATGCAAATATCTTCAACTGAGAACTGAAATTTTGTTAATATGCAAATATCTCCAGCTCAGAATTGATTTTGTTTATTTTTTACTACAAGAATAATGGCTATTGATAAAAGTACCAGTGAAAAGCTAATGCACGCGATAAAAGTACTTGAGCAGAAGACTTTCCACATTCATTTCACTCCTTTTCCAATGAGCCAAGCCTGGATGGCATATTGGAAAGTGCAAACTTCTTGAATGATATATATATATATATATATATATATATATATATATATATATATATATATATATATATATATATATATATATATATATATATATATATATCATCAGCTTTCATCATCTGTTAATGTTTATGCTGATCAGCCAAGCCATGTGCCAACTCAGCTAGCAAGTACTAAAGACTAGACTCATAAATCTTAGTAAATTGGGAAGCCCAACTCAATGTTTCAACTCATGGGCTTACTCATGGGATCACAATATTTTTCAAAAGCCTGCAATCCAGTGAATTAACAACTTTAGTTGTATTGTAAGAAAATTTAACAGTCCAACTATAGAGAGCTAAACTTGGTTGAACTCCACTGTCTTGTAAGAAAATTTGATAGTCCTCACTACAGAGAGCTAAACTTGATTGAGATAAAGACTCCAAATCTATTCTTCCATAAAAACCCTAACAAAACCCTAGCTCTGGGATCATCATCCATCACCATCATGGACATGGCAGAGCTTACACACACAAAATTGAACCCACCTGGGCCTTCATCCTCCTGAGGCAGGTGTCCAAGTTCCTCCCACTGGAACATCACCCCCTTCCCCATCTCCCCTCCACGCTAACCTTACTATTGAGGGCCCCACCAGATGGCAAACAGCAATCCAACAACTGGGCCACATCCTTTTCTTTTCTTTCTAAAGGAAAATCCTCTTAAGTATTTTTGTTGGAAGACATGCGGCATTAAGAAAGGAAGGAGAATGATATATCTAGAAAAAAGACCTAAGTGAGGGATATAATAATGCTGAGAAATCTACAGATGGAAACTAAATAATTTGATTTAACTTTTCCCTGATCATAGCTGTCTAAATCACTCTTAAAATACACTCAGTAATAACTGAGACTCCCTTATCTACCATTTCCAACTCATAATATAACTTCTAAAATATAGATTATGCTCCTAAAAGAAATTCGCAATTTGTTGATATTAGATAGGGAACTCCTCTAGCAAACCAACACCCCCTCCTCTTCTTCTCTCCCGTGAGCATGCTGGTTGGCGGGCGTCTGGGCTGCAAAGCTCTTTTTTTTAACCATGCACAAAACATATATCCATGTTAATAATTGTTAAAGAGTAGTATTAGGATTATATTATACTAGTTGTATTAGGATAAGAGGTTTTCTTATTATGTAATTGTATCGGCTATGTATTCGGGCATTGCTCTCATCAGTAAATACACAATTTCAGCTCCTTTAACTGATTTAATATGATATCAGAGCCTTTCAAAAAATTTCTCTGGTGATGGTTGTTCTCATGTCATTGCCGAGACTGCGCTGGGTAGTACACATGTAACGTGTGCCTAGCGCTAGACCATGTTGTGCTTCTGCTTTATCAAAATTCTTTTCATCATCATTGAATTCTGATTTCATGTTATTGACTCTCTCTTCTCGTAGAATACTGGCAGCTTCTTTCTTCAGACCAGTCTCCTCTTCTTCTACTGAGCTTGAGGATCTCTCAAAATCTCTACTTTTACTGAGTTTGAACATCTCTCAAAATCTTCACTTCTAGTGAATTTAGGCATCTCTCAAAACTTGTATATCTTCTTCCTCTAACTGATCGTCTTTTCCAACAACGAATTTCGCACTATATTAATGCCCGCCAACCTTCAAGCGAAAGAGACACAGTGGGTTTTTTTTTTGATGTCCACCCGACTATTCTTACGAGACTTACAAGTTCAATGTAACCTCACTTCCAGCTAAAAAGACTCCATGAATTTTTTAAGTCGCCCTGTGTATTCTACTTACAAACTCAAAGTCTACCTTGCGATACGTGAAAGAGATTTTGGTCAAGGTTCAGAAAGTGCTCCATATTGATCGGTATCCACCTCTCCTCCTTCAGAACATTTCTTCAATAGCACGACATTTTCTTGTTGTCCACGCTCATCCAAACTTTCAATGTTTCATCATCATGAGTTTGCGAGGAGGTGCTCAAGATACAGCTTTTCCAGTTATCAGTCTTCAAAGAGCGCCATGCAAGATTGATATCAACTTCTAGATTTTTCAGCAGAATTTTTGAAATTTTTTTTTTTTTTCTTTTTTTATTCAAACTCACAACTTTTCATCAATTCGAGTTTGAGAGGGGGTGTTAAAGAGCAGTATTAGGACTATATAATACTAGTTGTATTAGGATTAGAAGTTTTCTTATTATGTAATTGTATTGTCTATGTATCAGGCATTGCCCTCATCAATAAATACACAATTTCAGTTCCTTCAATTGATTTAACAATAATCAAAGTATTCAATTTAAGCAAAGTTTTACGAAATTGTCTTAGACGATCAGATGATCCTACGCTGATTTGAACACATAAGTCTGCCAATGGTAAGTAATATGTTGCTTGGTTTTCCTTACATCACCAACCTCATTATAGTTTCTCTTACACATTGAAGCAGGAAAAGGAAAAACATGCTTGTGGAACTTAATAAACTTACCATCATACCTGGTGATCAGATGTGCTTTGAGCATTACAAGGCAAAATCCTGATAGCTTCCCATCAGACGATATGGGCTCATGCTCGGCAAGTTCAGGGCTTGGTCAGCTGAAACGTGGACTCTCATAGAAAGCAAAGCCACCTTTTTCTTCCTGAATGGAAGAACGACCAAATCTTCTAGTTTCAAAGAATTGAAATAGTTAGTCAAAAGCAAAGTATGCATGCCAAACTTCATCTCAAGTAGTACTGTTCAGTTAAAAAGTTCTCATTGTTCTCGTGCAAATGGAACTAAATTAATGATTCTTTCTTCAAAGACTTGCTAACATAAGAAGGGGAAATTTTCCTAATAATGAGTTTCGAACAACAATTTAAAGGAAAAGGCTTTTCTTCTCTTTATAAAGAAAAATTCTCTTGACTCTTCCAGTTCTCAATAACAAAACTCCCATTATGGATAAAAAATCACATCTTTTTCAATATTATTTCATTCCTGGCAAAAAGGGCCAATCTTTTCAGCAAATTATGAACTGAATTGCAATTATAAGCTTATTTCTATACAAAAGCAGATCAAACCTAGCAGCTAACAGATATATCAACACTCAGACACAAAATAAGCTAAAAAGTTCGTAAATTTTCCAATTCTTCAAATTTCTAACTAAAAACACTCACATTTCCTCTAACTGCAAAATTTCCCAAACACGCTGAGAACATCGTGAGGAGACAGCGGACTAACTTGTAATTATCAGTAAATGAAGCGAAAGAAGAGTTGTGCTCACCGGAGGTGCGGTCACCGCCGAAGAACTCGTGCGGCGGTGATGGACGCGGGCGTCGGGCGGAAGCAGCGGAGAATCACTACCATGGCCGAGGAGGATAGAATTGTGGATGACGGGAGATTTCTCTCTTTTTGTCAGTGGGCCCTTTATATCGGTAGCGGTTATTGCCACCCAAGAATGAGGAGGGCACCCATCAAATTTGAGCACCTCCAAATTTGATAAAAACCTTCCCCTTTCCCCAAATAAATTGAAAATGGCCATTTTGCTCTTTCTTCTCCTCTTTCCTCCTCTTTCCTTCTTCCTCCGCCCCCTCGCCAGTGAACACCCCCAGGCCACCCCCTCGCTGGCGAACTCCCTCAGCGTCCTCCCCTCCGCCTCCCCCAACAGGCCTCCCCCGCCCTCCCCGCCCC
>JAVJIF010018032.1:0-75154 GCA_038442645.1 Agave tequilana | reverse complement strand
GAATTGCTGCTCCATCTCCCTCCTAGCAGTCTTAGGGAAGAATCATTCATAAAAGCTCTCTGAGAACTTCACCCATGTGACAGGTTTTCTCCATCGTTCTTCCTCAGCGAGCCACCATGTTCGAGCCACATCAGTCATTTGGACCTTGACTACCCCACCTGATATTTCGCTGGAACCGAGCTGCACTCAGGAGATTGGTCATATCAACTAACCATGCTCTGCTTCCAATGACTTTTCTGTACCAGTAAAAGTGGCTGGTTGTAACCTCCTGAAGTCTGAATGTTCCCGGGTTTTGTCCCCGAGGAGTCGCAGACCTCTCTATGACCTCCGTCGCTGTCTGTTGTGCTGCCATCAAAACCCATCCCGAAGAAGTGCTGTCTGCTGCTGCTGTGATTCTACAGCCCCAGAGTACTCCCATCAAATCATTGGCATCTTCGCGAGCAGCGATGCGGCGGAGGGAAGTCGTTGAGCCATACTCTGAGAATAAAATAAAAAATATTAATTAAAATATGGTAGACATACTTGTGCTTTTAGCAGGATAACTAAATCTTGTACTGTCGGTAAGAGCATGATTATTACACAATTATACACTTGAATAACTTGGCTCTGATACCAAGAAAACCCTATCACGCCCCGCATCATAATATTCATCATAAAAGGGGTACGTGACGAGAGCCGGCGACGTATTTTCAAAACAAATACATTAAAGCCTCAGTACATTAATTCAAATAAACAGGATTTATCGATTATTCCAGCTAGAAGAAGTCCATACAGAATGTCACCAAGGTTTTACTTATTACAACATATGAAATCATAGAAAATATAACCATAACAGTCTCTCACATATGAGGATAGAAAAGATCTGTCTACTGGAGATCAACAAGGTGCTCGAAGTACTCCTGCTCCTTCAGAGTCTCTGGATCAGAACCTGAGCAAGCAAACTCAGGTCGTCATATCGACCTAAGTGAGTGATAAAAAGAGGGAATATAATGCCACATGCAGAATCTAGCAACACATGCATAATCAAGTATAATTATCATACTATTGTCTAGCATATACAATCTATGGTAAAGCACAGTGATATACATTATATAACCATTTATTACTATAATCTATCTTATGTAAAGTCATGTTGTAAAGATGTCCTGTGTATGTCTATTCTTACGTCTAGTTATTTGAAACCGATAGTTGGAGACGGTAATTCGTATTTTAGTGGGTTCCGTACATACCCGAACTACGGCCCAATCACCTGGTGCTGACCAGGTCCTACCGCTAGGTAGTCAATATCAATAACAATAACAATGTGTCAATAACGATCAACAATGTGAACAATACAGGATGTCAGTCATCCCCCCGGAACCCTGCAGTGGAACTGTATTTCGGCTGCGCAACCTTATATCCTAAGTCCATACAAATACCAACACCGTCTCCTTTATCAATTTCCCCATCCCCAGGTGTATTATCAATGATTATTCATCTAAGTTACTGGGTATGAACATAACCATAAAAATGATTATGTGACAATACAACAATGTCTTACCCAGTGACAATAACATGATCTTTTTTTTCTTTCAATGTTCTTATGATCCAATACAATATGATCACTCCTACTATATAGTCAATATATAATATAAGAATTCAGTATCACATTCTTTTTCCTCAATTTCCAACATTTTCGGCTACTTTCAATAAATAACAATTTCACAATTATAAATAATTTCTACTTCTATTAAATATTCAATAAATTCTATCAAAAGTAATTTAGAGATCCCAGAAAGTACAATCTATTTATGCAACATTAATGTTTAATAGTCTTATTTCTCTTAACAAACTTTCAAAGTTCTAGAAAATTTAACAATCGATTTATTAAAATTAACCATTCAATAACAGCAACAATAACGCCCCAAAATAACAAAATGATATATATTAATATATATATATATATATATATTATATATATAGTGAGTACAAGAACACTCACCTGGGCTATCACGCGTCCAAGCACCAATCGAGAGATCTACATTAATATATATTCGAATTAGAATTTATCGAACTTTTCATATATTGACTTTTACATGAAATATTCTATTTATTCAGTATTTTAAATCAAATGTGGACCATCAGATCTTTAAATAAGGTTGGATAATGATGTATAAAGTTTATGGGATTTTTCAGATTTTATTTACTGATTTTTTTTGTGGGTTTAAATGGTTAAAACATGTAATTTTTTCTTACGGTCTAAAAGTTAGAATAGCGGGTTTCACTTTGAAGGCAGTGTTTCAGTCCAATATGATTTGCAATTAATCCCAAAATTTTTCAGTAGATGCTAGGGTTATCTAGATTTTATCCTATTTTTATTTATTTTTTTCAAATTTTTATCTAGCCAAAATTATTTTTCTATAACTTAACGGGTCTGTTTTTTTTGTGGGTCGGGTTAAATGAATTCGAAGCCAAAATCTATGGGCTGGACTGAGTTGGGCTCTGAAACTGGGCTGCAAAATATTTAAATTTATATATAGCACAGACATATACATATATATATACATAATACATATATAATATATATACACACAGATAATATATATATATATACACACACATATACATATATATATATACATATATATATATATATAATATATATATATATATATATATTATATATATCTATATATAACATATATATATATATATATATATATATATATATATAATATATAGATTATTATAATATATATATATATATACACACACCACACATATACATACACACACGCGCGCGCAGCTGCTGCGCACACAACACACACACCACACACATAATATATATAAACTACGAATCTTTTCTAATTTTTCTCCATAATAAATATATTGATACATTCCATATATATTTAATTTAGATTGTTAGGGTAGTGTTTTAAAATTTTTTTTTTGGAAGGAAATTTATTATTTGCTTATTTATTTAATATGCAAACTATTTGATCCACCAATTCTTTTTTTCTTTTTATAATTCCAAAATTTCCCCATTTTCTTTTTAGTTTTTCTATAATCTAATTAGGATAATAATTCATTACATATATATATTTTATTTAAACAAGGTGATGTAGTACATTCCTGGAAAAATAAATCTAAGTATGGTAATTTAAATTTAATTGATTTTTTTGTACCATTTATTATATATATATATATATATTGTGTGATGAGATCAAAATTCATGACAAGAAGAAATTTAACATGGTATATTTTAATTATAATTCATACAATTATCTAGATCTTAGGGGAATTTAAGTTGCATAAGAGAATTTTTAAACATGATAGATTGTTAAATTCTAGTTCATCAATTTAATCTAGATAAGAATTCTTGTTATAAATGAGAAACAAATCAAATCATGATACTTTAAGATAAATTTTACTTCATAAAATTTAAAACCTACCTGGATGAATCGCCTTCGTCTGCTCCTCAATCTCCTAGACTCAACACGTTCTTCCATCACGATCAGTTCCAAGAAGCATGAAGGGATGAGGAAGATGTTGGTTTAGATTTCTTTCTAACTATCGCTCTTTTCTTTCTTTTTCTTTTTTTTGTGGGTAAAGAAACAGGAGAAAAGAGTTACGGTGATATAATGGGATAATCTTTTAGATTAATTTTTAGTAATCAGTTTGTTAAGATAAGAATCCAGATTGTTCAGATAATAATCGGGTTGTTAAGATAAAAATCCCCTAAGGATCTCTTGAGATCTTTCAGTTAGATTTTGAATTTTAAATTGGCTTTGGTTGTTTAAATAATTTAGATCTCCTACTTAACCACACGTCATGTGGCATTATGGTTTAGGTATTAGGATTTAGTACAAAGGAACAGAGTTCGAAACTTGGTATAAACAAATTTTTATTTTATTTTATTTTTTTAAGGTATTATTACAAAATAAGAGTATTACAAATATGGATGAATATAGACAAATACCATCTACCTGTCTATGAAGAATATTGATGTCACTCAACCTGAAAATCGTTAAGTAGGTAAAGTCTACCTCCGATTTCATTAAACACTGTAATTGCATGTTTACTGACTATTAAAATAATAATGATGATAGTTAAGTGAAATATTGATATTATATGCAAGTGATGTCCCATCTGTTATGAAAGTAATAGTTATGGATAATAATAATCGATGGTAGTTGGTTAACACCGTATACCGGTGAATAGATTAAACAGTGACACGGGAAATCGATTACAAATCATGAATATTTATTTATTAATAAGATAATTAGAAATTAGTTAAGATAAAAGATCACTTGAGACCCATCAATCATGATTGAATATAATAGAATTGATTATGTGATACTGGTATAAGCAGAATCTGAATTTGATATTAGAATTGAACTAAGCAATGAAATTGAAAATTATCTCGAGTAACTGATGTACCGTGATATAGAAAACTCTGTTAAATGTGATATATGTAATTGATACAGTATGATAGAAATAGCGTACTGATTAAACTATTGAAGGTTTTGTTAATATTGATAACTCGGATGGGATCGGACATTTCGGTGAATTAGCAACTGTGAACGTGAACCGATAATGATGGAACCAATCAAGTAATTGGTAATGAACTGAATTACAACAACTGAATTCCTAGTACTACCGGACATGCTTGATAAATAATTGAACATCAAAGCTTATTGTTAAGCTAAGTACAACCAAGAATACCTACAATTTTATGTAGTATGTTGAGTATTGATCTTGCAATACTTTTTCGTATTTGTTGTGTTTCATGATATAATAATAAATAAATATATATATATTATGCTCATAGCGTGATTTTGTGTATCAACTTGCACACTTGAGGCATCAAAGGTCAGCTGATGGCCTACATATTATATATATCGATTAAGTTGTTAATCGGTAGTAACTGAAAGCAATTGGATGGATAAATAACTAAGATTCATCGAACTTGATGAGAGGTGAAAAATAAAACCTTTGAACCAAACTCGTAAGTAGATATTGTACTTTTTAGCGATTAATGATTTTAATGAAAACTACTGAATAAGATCAAGTTTGATGATTATTAGATAATGGGTGACCGATGATGGTGTATATATCAAGTGAGTAATTAACTGGTGAAATCAGTTAGAGTCAGCATTGAGTAAATCTGACAACTTAACATTAAGTATATCGATTATGATGGATAATTCGATTCAATGAAACAATACGGATAGTATTGAACTAGTATTTTGGTATGCCTACTCTATACACCGGAGACTTTCAGGTATTCTTGTAATTGATTTATCAGAATCAAAATCCTCTATTAGGCTTGAAAGTCACATCTTTAGTGACCCCGATTTATATCTAACCGTAATTAGATAATTGCCTTAATAATTGAAAGTTTGTGATACTGATGAAAGATTGAGCGTCGCGTCAATGTGATTAGAAATCCCGTGTTAGTAAGTGATATGCGTATAAGTATGTATGCATATGTTGTGCGGTTGAATTAACATGTGAATGTAGAGGATGATTTGGCTAGAAATTAACAGAAATAAAGAAAACTGTGAATCATTAACTATATAACCAGCAAATGGTGGAATTTGGGGTTAACCTTGGGCCGTACCAAATAAAAGTACTAAAATCAGTCCTTTCTTGAAATAAAAGATAATTATAATATCGAAAGTGTTAATAATTTATGTGATATCAGAAGTGATGAGAAATTCTGAATTAAATCAAGTTGTAACAAATAGGCAGACTACCTGAGGATAAAGAGGCAATTGATAATGAATCCTACATGTTAACTAAATGATAAAAGGTGAATAAGTATTATGATTAGAAAAAGTGAATACTGGTACTATATATCAGAACTTGACCGGTACGATATTGGGGATCATTAAGTTGAATGCATTGTGTGTATGTTTGGTACCTATTAAATATGATAGAATTCCTCAGAACTAACGAATTAAGAAATGAAATCGCATGAACTTGACTGTGTGACACATCGGTATGTATGTGAATGCCTTTGTGATAAGAAATGTGCATGAGTATATATTATTTTTCATTGATTTGAGAAAGGAAAAACTTACAAAAAAGTATCGAGAAGCTAAATTACAAGTAATTGAAAAATTACAAGTAGATCTCCTCTGAGATTTCTGAGAAAGTGTTCCGGTAGGAATCTGATCAGCGCACGATCACTTTATCCATTTGATGATGCGATCGATCAGATGATCGAACTGCCTCCTAATAGGACTCCCTTCTCGCTTTGTTCGGGGAATCGGAGAACAGAGGATCGGTAGAGCCCTCTTGCTGCTTCTCGAGATGCCTCCGCTTGGGAATTCCTTCTCCCTTGGTTCCGGAGATTCCTTGAGGAAGATCCTAGGGTATTAGCACCCTAAATTTATCCTTGTAGGATTAGAGAAGCAATTCTCTGAATTCTTGGAAGAAAGAGAGTAGATCTCTAATTTTCTCTCTATCCTGGCCCGTTTCTCCTCTCTCTTCGTGCCTCTCTCTCCTTTTTTTCTTGTGAGCCTCTGGTAGGCTATTTATAGGAAAAACAGGGGTATAATCACCCTGAAAATCTGAAACAGATTGAGTCAATCTGTTTTATATCTGAAAAGTAGCCTTGCCGCGAGGCTAAAAACAGCTTCTGTGAAGATAGGGATAGCATATAGCGCTAATCCCTTGATTCACTCCGCTAAATGAGGGATACTCCCTTGATCTTCTTACCTGATTGGGAGAGTCAAAAGATCATGGCAGGCAACTGTCAAATTTGATTTCAATCAATATGATCTCATCTGGAGATTTGATTTCATCTGGAGATTTGCTTAGTCAAAATGACTAAAAAGGACTCGCAGCGGAGTCGTTGCGTTAAGCTCATAGCAGAGCTGGGAGAAGCTTGTGGCGAAGTTAGAAGAAAGCACTTCAGCGGAGCCAGTCAACCTTTTGCGCGGCTGCGTGGAGCTTCGAGCGAAGCTAACTTTCTGCGGAGTTAACTTAGCATTTCCAGACGAAGCTGTAAGTTAGCTCGCAGCAAGGTTATGAAGGAGCTTCCTGCGACGCTAAGCAACTTTTAGTTTTGAGATCTATCTCGTGGGCTCGTGCAAGACTAAGTGTTGAGCTAACTTAGTATCTCTGTACCTGCTTGGGCCTTATCACAAGCTTTTAAGGATGATCTTGGCTTACTGTCTGCTTCACTGGATCAGTAGAGTCCAAGTTGCTGATTCGTCCCCTTAAGATGGGTGAAGAACTGGTCGTCGTTTGTCTACCACTTGTCTTTTGTAGATGTCAACAAGTTAGATATTGTTCATGCTAGTTAGGGATCTTGCCTTTTTTAGAGTATCAATATGACCCCCTTCAAAGTTTTCGTGAATCATGGGATGGTTCAGATTTTGAAATACTTTGAACTGCTTTAATGGTTTGTGGGTATGAACATCGCCTTTGAGGTTGAGTTTAACTTCGCCTTTAGCCCCACTTTCAAGCTGGAATAGGTTCGCCGAGGAATTGCATCCGCTTCCGTGTAGCTTCGCCCTTTTAAGTAGCCTCGCGCTTATGAGTTGCTTCGCGCTTGGGTTTCACGGTTTGGCTTCGCTTCAAATCGGTCTGGAACGACGTTCCTTTCCCGAAGCTAACTGCTTTCTGCGAGTTACAAGAAGGGTTGCTCCCTTTTTCGAGTTAGAATAACCTCTCATGCATTAACGAGGGAGATTATTCCCTTTTTCGAAGTTCAAAGAACTTCGCGCGCATTCCCGAGGGAGACTATTCTCTTTCTCAAGGTCAAGCACTTAGATGCCTTAAATTCGCCCGCGCCTCCAAGCTTGAAGTAGCGGCGGTGTGGTCAGGCCATGAGGCCTATAAATAGGACACTTGTAATCCTTCTCAGAGAAACAAACTTTTCTCTTTCTGAAACGTTTGTTTATGACATCTCCTCGTTGCCCAGGAAAGGAGACTTAGATTCTCTAAAATAGTGGGACACCCACTCTGGTCATTACCCAGCCAAGAGCTGGTGAGTCTCAGTTATCCAAACACTTTACCACTAAACTAGTGATTTTAGGGAGTTTATCTCCCTTAATTTTATTAGCTTTACCAGCTACTTCAGGGATTGACTTCCCTTGGTCTTAATTTGGCTGACTTTCAGAAAAGAGTTTCATCCCTATTTTTCAGCCTCTCGGCGAAGCTAGCATTCTCGCTCTTTTCATGCAGAGTCGCTGCCTTGATCTATCTGCCTGTTAATCTGCCATATAGGCAAGGCTTAGGACTTGGTCCTTTTAAGGTTGAGCCAGTCTTGCCATATAGGTGGGTCAAGACTGCGTCCCTCTGGGCCAGTCTGGCCTAACCATATAGGCGAGGCTAGGACTTGGTCTTTTTTGAGGCTTCTCTAGCCTAACTGCCTTGGGCAGGGCTAAGACTTGGCTTATGCTGAGCTAGTCTGTCATTACTGTTCAAGCGAGGCTATCTCTTGCTTAGCTGAAATCCGTCTTGAAGGCACAACTGGGTAGCTTCGCCCACCCTTTTTTTTAATTTGATGCTAACTTGTTTTCTATTTGCATTACAACGAACTGTGCTCGCCAGTCTTTCGTCTTGATGAAAGAGACCAGAAACTTGCCTCTTGATTTTTCAAGTTGAAACTTTGATCATAAGCAGGAGGAACATACTGGAGCAGTTGATGCGGTTCCAAGAGATGACAGTCTCTTATTTGAGATGATCCACTCCGGATGGGGCTGGAAGTCGCTTATCCAAGATGATCCATTTCGGGAAGGCAGACGTCACCAGTAAGGTCTCGGATCCTTCCTTTGCCAATTTTATTTAAGGAAGATCCAGCCTTCTGGTGGTAACAAGTCCCTTGCCAATTTTGATCAAAGAAGATCTAGCTTCTCGATGGTGAAATATGCCATTAAGTGAAGGATTACGACCTTGTGCAAGAGGAAGACCTTTCGTGTCTAGTTGGTTTGGCTTATCACCTTGGAAGTAGATAGGACAACTTGTATGCCTTTAGAGCAATGATTCGGTTGTACGAAAGACAATCTTGACGTAGTGTCAATGTATCTTCCTATTTGAATTAATAAAAATATTTATTTTTCGCTTGTCTACTTTGTTCCCCTCCTTTTCGATTCAAGAACACCTGGAATGGACTAGCTTAGGTAAGTCTTTTCCTCAGGAGGAAATGAAAGCTCTTAACGGAGCTAAACTTCCAGCGAAGCTGGAGACAGATTTCCAACTAAGTCAGGAACAAGTTTCTGGCGAAGCTAGCATGGAATTTCCGCGAAGCTAGAGATGGGCTCTTAGCGGAGCTAAGGCACGTTTCTCAACGAAGTTACTCAAGCGTCGCGCGAGGTCAACGCTGGACTCACAGTGGAGTTAGCCCTTAGCGGAGCTGGCAGACCAGCTTCTCGGGAAGGCGCTTAGGCGCCGTTTTAAATTAATTTAAACACCGCCTGCGCTCCTTTTGAGGAGTCAAAATTAAGACATTTTATGTCTATAAAAGGCCGATTGGGCTGAAAGATAGAGAATCACTTCTCTTTGAATTTCAAGAGAAACAAGTCTCTTTCTTCTCTTTCTCCTTCGTTAAGATTTTCAGAACTTTTCAGTTCTTCCATGGCTCCCAAAAGACGAGCAGGCAAAGAGGCAGCGACCTCTACGACGGAGGGGCCTTCTCCTCCTCCAGTCATCGAACGTCCCATTACGGGTATGGATTTTTCACTTTTATTTAGAGATTTTCTTCTCTTTTTGAAGCCAATTTCTGGCTATTTCATGCTAAACCTGAAGTGATTCATCATGCTCCAGTGAAGTCAGGAAGTCGCTTTCCCTTAATTTAAATCCACCGAATTTTTAGGGATTTAATTCCCCTTCAATTTCGTGAATTGAAATTTAGAAACCGAATGGTCTCTTCTCCAAGCTTCTATGCGAAGTTAACCCTTAGAACTGTCCACGTTCCATCAAATGGCAGGACGCGAAGCTAGCTCTTGAAGCGTAGCTGAGAAAAGGACCTTAAAATCCTTTGAACAGTTTTAGGCACAAGTGCCTTTCCAGCGAAGTTAGCCCCTAGGGGCTTCTTTGCATTCTGTTCGGTGACAGAACGTGAAGCTAAGATTTTAGAGCGAAGTTAACACTTGAATATTTTCTGCATTCTGCCTTCGTGCAGAGTGCGAAGCTAAACTGCAGTTGCGAGGCTGAGCTTCAGGGCGAAGCTAATGCTAGGCTAGCTTCGTTCGGAGAGCGAAGCTATACCTTAGCAAAATTTTTTTGCTTTAGTTTTCTTTTTCTTCAGCAAATGAACTAATATAGCATCTTTTTGTTTTTGCAGTGTACTATACTCCGGGTCCTTTGAACAGCCTTTTTGGAACAGTTAGGGGACTGGATGGCAATGTTAGTCTGCAGTTCCAGGGCCAAGCCTCACTATTCAGCGAGCGAAGCGCTCCTGGTCGGGATGCCCTTATTTACGCCGGAGATCAGCGTACTATGAGGAGCATCTTAACTGCTGCTCCCCTCGAGGATTGTGATCGGAAAATCTATCGGAAGCCTGGTTTTATGTTCGGGGATGCAGCGCCAGATACCGATCACCAGCTGCTGGCCAGAGAAGGGCAGTGGATTTTCAATCTGGATGGCGAGAAATAGTATCTCCTATCTATCAAGCGTCATTTTTATTGTTTTTCTTCCAATGCATGACGAGGGTTCGGAAGATGAAGTGGCAAGTGATTCAGACTACCGACTCCGTTCACGTAGGGAAATTGATAGCTCCTTCTCCTGGTTATACAAGGGCGGCTCCTCGCTTCGTATTGGGTCTCCACCCTGGGAACGCTCTCCCAGACATCCCAATGGGGAAAAATCCCGCCGTGGCTCAGACTTTTGGAATCAATTCTTCAAGGCTCGTGGTAATTATCCAGCCACTGATTTCAGGACCCCTGGGTGGATTCATCCCCCAAGGCATGGTGGAGGGACTTGACCTTATATGTATTGGCCCATTTTGAAGAGGATCTGGAGAGATTGGGACTCTACGAGGCTGTCAGGGCGGCCTGTTACGGCATCCAGATGAGCTAGCGAACTTCTACGCCATCTTTGAGTTATACTGTCCAGCTACAGGGACTTTCTTCACCCCTGTAGGCGAATTGGGCATGGCTTTGCACGAGATGTGGGAAGTCTCTGCTCTGCCCTTGGGATCTCTTCCATATGAAGAATATTTTCCGTACGAGGCGGAATTGGTACTTCTAGAGAAACAAGAGCCCGCCTTGTTCGAGACTTACCGGGAGTTGATGTGCCATCTTTACATTTGCTCGAGTATACATGGGAGCCATAAGGAGCTTCATGCAGTTCGAAGAGCTGGGGGAATTATTTGTTCCCCAACCTGGAAGATGCTCCTGAAGCAGCTCACTGCGGGGTTGCATACGAGGATATTTTTCGTAGGATGAAAGAACACTCCCAAGGTGATATGATTTTGGAAGAAGATGATGGACCCTATGAGAAAGGTGATATTCTTCGGAGTTTCCATCACTAGGCTCGTCGACCGATGTCCCGGAGGGCACTTTTGGCCTGTTTTTTTATCGGTTTGGCTGAAGAGCTACGGGTGCCATCTTCTTCTGGCGACGTCATTCTTCCGACGGTCTTATTACCGGCTGTTCGTCTAGTCCACAGTCGTTCTCTTGGACTTCTCTTGACAATGGTGTGCTGTATTCAGCGGGGCCTTCGTGCATTGACGGAGGCTTTCTGTAGGCCACCAATGACGAAAAGGGGAAAAGGTACTATCCTGCCTTGCGACGGACCAAATCCCAGGATCGGTTTGCCGTACACCTATTTGATGGCATGGTTCGCCCTTCACTGCCCTTCTATTATCCAAGCTGGTGAGGAGCCTCCAGAAGGTGTCTAAATGGCGCTTCTTCGTCGGTTTGAGGGATGTTCGTAGTCACGGATTTATGTGGCCGCGGTTCGCAAACTGCTGTGCCGACACGATTCTACAATCTTTTTCGGTGCTTTCCCTACATTCGTAATGCAGGTTATGGTGAAGAATTCATGGATGTAGGAGATGGGCAGACGTCGCTGAGCCGGGAGTCTTCGAATGGTTGGTTAGCATTCGGCCATCCCACATGGTGTACAGAAGCAGAGATACCTGCTACTTGGAACCCTATGTCCCAAGTCGGTTTGCTCGTCAGTTCGGGTATGACCAAATATATGTAGGTAACCCGATCATCAGCCTGGCCTTCATGGGGAGCCTCATTGATGGTGCTCGTGCCTGACGGTTCTTCATTGCTAGTTTTACTAAGGCGCGGCTGTGCATGCTGCTGAGGACTCCGAATCTTCAGACAACTCTGGGGTTCTGTCAGTGGTACCGAGCTTCAAACTTCACACCAACTGGGTTTTCTATCAACTCATTTGGTGTGAAATTGATCTCTCAGCTGCTTAAGCGGAAAGTTACTAAGAGGGGCGAGGGCAGGCGGGTCCGTGTGCCAGGCCTCGAGAGTTTATCGCCACTGCTGATAGTGAGGCTTCCGACGCGAAAAGTCCCCGCTTTGAGGGAGACGCGGGTGCTGGGGTTCCACCAGAGGCTCCCGGTAAAGTAAGCACAGCCCCCATGGAGGACGTGGAAGTAGAGGAGGTGGAGGAAGAAGATCCTGACGTCCACTTTAAACGAAAGCGGCAAGGTGGATCTCGCAGGAAGAGGGTAGTGAAGAAGCCTCATCGCTACACTCCCGCCGTTATTGCAGAGGGTAAATCAGCCGCGGTGCCTCCTCCTTCCGCTCCGTTAGTCATTAAGCTATCGGCTCCTAGGCAGACTGTTGATGAAGCTGTTCCTGACCTGAGTAAGATTAGTTCCATTCTTATGATATATACTTATATATATATATATATATATATATATATATATATATATATATATATATATATATATATATATATATATATATATATATATATATATATATATATATATATATATATATATATATATATATATATATATTTCATGCAACTCATTCGTTTATCCTATGATTCAGGAACTGAGACGGTGAGAGAACCGAGAGCCGAGGCTGAAGGAGAACAGGGGGATTATTATGATCCTCTGTTCACTATAAAGAGGGTGACGAGGCTAGCTACTTCGTCGTCTCAGAAGACTCCGGAGGTGACGCGGCTGACGTCGGTCCTTCGAGTGTCGGGACCTCCAAAGGAAGTCCCTTGGCCTCCAACTTTATAGGATGGACCACAGAGGGTTCGGCGAGAGAAGGTGGGCTGGCCGTCCGTCTTGACTCTGCCAAAAATTTTCCTATGGAGCCTGAGGGGACTGATGCCGCCGTCGAGGAAGTTCAGAGAGAAACTACGGCCAAGGCAATTGAGGCGATATCATCTTTCGGTAATACTTTGATCTTTTTGTGAGTAATTCTCTCCTGATATTCGTTATGCCTTGCTCAGACAAAGTCTTGCTACAGGTGTTCCACCTTTGGGGGCATCGACTTCAAGGGAGCCAGCCAATCTTCCTGAGGGAATGAGGCGTGAAGTAAGTACTTCGACCGCAACGGACGTTGCTGAGTTGGATACCTTGTATCACGACCTGCCCTCTTATCAGCCCGAACCGGTCAGTGAAAAGAGGCTAAGGGGACAGTGGTTACGGAACCAATCTCACTTCCAACTATATCGGTAAGTGAGATGCCAATGGTTTCGCCAACGCTACCTATCCTGCCAACCGCGGAGCTGAAGGTGATTACCAGTCCTACTTCTCCAGCACTAGTTGTCGAGCCAGCCCATCCTGAAATAGTCACCAGCCCTACTTCCATTGTGGCTAGTGTACTGGTTTCAATGAGGACTCCTCCAAGATCACCGGTGATTCCTCACATTGCTCTAGCCAGCGCTTCTGCCATCCCTTCTACAGTTATGTCAGTGAAACCGATGAAAGCTTTGCCTTCAGGGCCACTCGTTCACGGGAGTAGTTGAAGCCGAGAATGAATTTGTGGCTGAGCTAGTCGACAGATTTTATAAGGGCTTGAAGCGATCTATTGCTTTGGTCTTGAAGGGCTCGATACTTCGTTCTCTTTTGAAGGTGGTCCTCTTTTGAAGTATTGACAGCACTCGAGACTTTGGAGGGATGACCAAGCTGCCACATTAGAGCTTTTGGTGGATAGGCTTGAGAGGAATGTAAATGAATGGCGCCGCCTCAGCCATTCAGACTTGAACTCCTCAGTCAATGTACAACTTGAATATCTCGTTGCTCAAATGCGTGAAGCTTATTTTACCGCTGAGGAAGCAGGTAAGGCAATTTCTTCAGATTTGAAATCCTTGGAGACAAGGAGAGTAGAAATTGGGGATGCCATAGATGCTTCCAATAGTGCTCTTCTCGACGCTGAGGATAAAATTAAAAAGGCCAAGGAAATGATCAAGAAGGCCAATCTTCTTTTGTCCAAGGCTGAACCGGTGCGTCTTGAGGAGATTGCTCAGCTAGAGCAGCTTAAGGCTCAGAATGACGAAGTCTTGCAACAAGAGCTAGTAAAGAGGGCATCCTTGGCTGAAGTTGAGGCACGCCTGTCCCAAACAGTGATCTTTAATGAGGCCAAGTTGAGGTCGCAGGCATTCATCAGAGCTGCTGAGAAGAGGAAGAATAGGCTGTGTGGCGCCCCGATCCTGGCGGGTACGGAGACGCCACTGCGACGTACATACGCAGGGCGATGGTACCATCACGTATGTACGCTAAGCATCAATACAACACAACACAGATATCATAGTGCGGAAATACGTGGTATTTTACATTCCAACCCAAAATGATACAAGTACTGAGTCATCACAAACAGTGATATAATATTACATCAATATTACATCACTAGATAATACAAAAGTAGACTGTGCAGAAAACAACAGATAATAACTCACGAGCTAGAAAGGGGATCTCGCGAGTGGGGAGAAAAGACTGGACGGAACTACTGCTGATCTGCCTGCTCCTCAAGATAGGCCTGATCCTCGGCCGATGGGTCCACCTCGGTCCAAGCTGCTAAATCTGGACATGCAAATCCAGGGTTGTTAGGAATAACCAAGCGAGTACAAGAAAAACCCAATGGTAAGTACAAATAATAGCAAGTGCATCAAGACAAGTATAATGTACCCTAATCAATAAGCAGAAAATATCACAATAAATAGTGAGATATAAAAATGACATTAGCATTTATATGGAATGAAATAAAAGCATGTATATCAGGTCAAATGTCATGTGATCAAATTAGGAAGCATGGAGTAACTACAATAAATGACAAGTATAGAAATGACACAGAATGCATGAAGTCAGTTTATTAGGTTATTATTATTAACTCGTTCAATTTGTATGTTTGGTATATAACCGGTGCCATATACTTTCGCATACAAATCTAGCGAGGTTGGTTATTGGAAATTGATGGGGAGCGACGAACCATGTTTATAATGGGTCCCGTGCATGCCCGGGACAACGGTCCAGGATTATCCGGTACTGGAGCCAGAACGTACCGCTAGGCACCGGGATTTACTATATGCCCGAAGGTCTCACAATACACCCGAACAGGAATAGAGTGTCATCGTTCCCCACAGGATATGCCTAGGGGATTATAGCACACCC
Organism: Agave tequilana; assembly: GCA_038442645.1. NCBI lineage: Eukaryota > Viridiplantae > Streptophyta > Magnoliopsida > Asparagales > Asparagaceae > Agave > Agave tequilana. The sequence continues at coordinate 59,619 of JAVJIF010018032.1, read as the reverse complement.
GGACAGGCAGGCAGGGGGGTAGGGGTGCCAGTACACCCCTCGGAAGCGCCTGGTGGCCATCCAGGTCGAATCCAACAGGAAGTTGTACAACATATGTGTGGCCATCATAAACACAGAAGTTATATCGTTACCCATCAATTTCCCCCATCCCGGTGTAAGTTGTTTACATATGACAGAGTCTCAAATAATAATGTTCACGGGGTGTCCACAAATGTACGATATCCATGATTATCCTATTACGGGGTCAACAGTAGTATAATACAGGAGTAATGTCAGGAGCCTCCCTATTTCAGGGGTTCAAGTATACAGGAGTACAGGAGCTCAGGAGTACCAAATATCTGGTAATAATAATGTAATAATCATGTCATGTCCCCGTAACAATGATAGTCATGTATATGTCATATAATCAGGCATCAGGGGTGGTAATATCCGGTCAAGAGTCATAATGTCAGGTCCAGGTATTTATACCACATGAAAGTATAGCATATACCGTATGTCAAGAACAAGCGTCAAGTATCAAGTATCAGGGTCCAATGTCAAGTGGTCAATGTAGCAAGACAAGTATCAGAGCCGGGTATCATATGTCAAACATAGTATGGCAAGTATCAATACCAGGTGTCACATATCACATATAGCATGTCATGTATCAGTACCAAATATAGCATGAAAGATGTCGGTGTCAAATACAGCATGGCAATATCGGTGTCAACTATTGTGTACCGGTGTAAATATCAAGTGCCGGTGATAAAAATTACATCCCTAGTGTAACATGCCAAGTGTCAGTATCCTAAATCACGTATCAGGCATAACATGTCCAAGGTCGGGTAAATACCGAGTGCAACATCATATATTCATTTACATAGCATGATATCATGTATCAAATTTTCGGTATTCAATACTAAGCATGCTAACATATCCACATCCCCATTCCATGCTTCAAATACAAGAGTATTTATTTTTAAATATATTAAAAATGCTCGCATAATATTAAAGTAGAGGCATGTCAAAAATAAAGTTATACTCGCCTGAAACCGGGTAAAATACGGTTAAAATCCGGGTAACCAGCGAACCGTCCAAGTAAACCTTTAGCCCACAATTTATATATTAAAATATATAATTATAAATATTTATATAAATATTAAAGAGGGAATGGGAGAGGAGAGAGAGAGGAGAGAGAAATTTGTAGGGAAAAAAGGAGAAAAAGAAAGGGAGGAAAAATATGGTATAGTTTGAAATGAATTGGGATTTAAAGGAGAGGGGTAGGGTTGTAAATAGAGGGTTGTAGTTTTAAAAAGTAGGTGGGGGTATTTTTGGAAAGAGAGGGGAAGTTTGTTTTATTTGGGAAGAAATGAAAAAAGGAAAGAAAGAAGTAAGAAAGAAATGAAAAGAGAAGAAGAAGGAGGGGGGTGTGGGGGGTGGCCGGCCGGCTGTAGGCCGACGGCGGCGACTGCAGGCCGGCGGCGGCGCCGCCGGCGGGGAGGTGGTGGCGGCGCGCGCGGTGGAGAGGAGGGAGGAGGTGAGTTTGTTGTTGTTGTTGTTATGTTGATGGTGGTGATGGTGGTGGTGGTGGTGTGGTGGTGGTGATGATGTTTGGTGGTGGTGGGAAGTTGGAGGAGGTGGAGGAGGTGGTGATGGAGTAGTTATGGTGGTGAAATTGTTGGTGGAGATGGGGAATTTTGAAAAAATTGAAGGTGAAGATGAGATGGGTTATGGTGAAATTGAAGGTGGAGGAGGTGGAGTTTGGGGTTGTTGAAGTGGAGGGGTGTTGTGGGGTGGTGGGGAGCGCGGTGGCGGCGGCTAGGGCGGCGGTGGTGATGGTGGAGGTGGTGTGCGGGAGTGGGTGTTGGAGGTTGAAGATGAAGTGAAAAGGAAATAGAAAGGAGGTGTTTTTAAGGAGAGAAGGTAAAGGAAAATAATGAAAATTAGTATGATTTGAGATGATTAAGGGAGATGGAGTGGGGGAAAGATTTGCTCAGTCCATGATGGACTGCTTCCGCTGCTGCCACTGCTGGGAGTTGCAGGGAATGGGTGTTGGAGTGAAGGAGAAGAAAAGAAAGAAAAAAAAGAAAGAAAAAGAAAAGAAATTGGAAAAAATAAAAGGAAATGATTAAAAATAGTTAAAAATTTATAAATAAATATTTTATTAAATAATAAAATTGATATAATATTCTGGAAGTAATAAGTAGAGGATTTGAGAGGTAAAAGCAAAAAAAGAAAGGACGGCAAATTTTATTATTATTTTAATAAGACAAAAATTTGACTGTTTCAGAATCCTTCTGAAAAATTTTCAAAAATAGAAAATATATTTTAAGATGTTTGGTGAAATCGGATTCGAAAAATATAGTGTAGTTTTCAAAATAAAATCCTGGAATCTTCCGGCGATACCGGCCGACACCAGGATCGGTCAAATTTTGATAAATTTTGAAAAATCCCAAAAAATGTTTTTAGCTAGAAAATGATATTCTAAGATGTATCGTGGAAGCCGTTTTTGAAAATTCGATCCCATTTGAAATTTAAAAATCCGGGAATCAGTCAGCGATGCCGACCGACACCGGTTTTGGAGATTTTGCAGAAAAATTTCAAAAAATTTCAGAAAATCATGAAAAATCTAAAATATTAGAAAACAGTCTCTGAAACTGAAAATGGTCCAATCGGACTACCAGAAAGTCAAATCGGGCTATTGGCTGGTATCGGTTCCCCGGTCCGGGTCAGGGCTTACTCTAGGTCTAAGAATCCAGATCTGGCACTCAATAACTAAGAAATTACAACTCATGAGCACAAACAGAATGAAAATTTAGCAACATGGTCGGAAAAAAATTGGGACACGTATCTGGGTACGTATCCCGGGTACAGGGTGCTACAGGCTGGCCCTTCTTGAAGAACGGATCAAGTCCTACGAAGCACCCTCGTAGCTTGTAATCCATGTATCCATGTATCCCTCTTTTGGAATCAATAAAAAGTAATTTTATTTGACTCCTTATGTTGTATTTTCAACTTGTTTTATCTTCTGAATTTTCAATTCTTACTTTTAAGTTGTACTATTATGGTATAACTAATCTAATCAGAGGTGATAAACCGATAGGATTAGTTACAATTTGAGAAATGGCTCGACTCAAATCATATTGAGATGAGATGGAAGAAAAGAACTTGACGATCTTTACTGTTCAGAGGTAAATATTAACGTAACAGATTAAAGATCATCAGAAGACCTGGGCATGATGATTAGGAATCACCAGATACGAAGCCTTGTCATTCAGAGGTGACGAACTGGACATAACGACAAAGAAAGATGAGATTGGATATTCATCGGTTCAGAGGTGACAAACTGGACATAACCGATTAGAAATTACCAAACTCGGAGTATTTACTGTTCAGAGGTAACGAACTGGACATAACAGTAAGAAAAAGGGAGACTTGGCTATCTGTCGGTTCAGAGGTGATAAACTGGATATAACCGATTGAGAAGCCACCAAGCTCGAAATTTTGTCATTCAGAGGTGATAAACTTGACATGATGACAAGAAAAGATGAGATTGGATATTCATCGGTTCAGAAGTGACAAACTGGACATAACTGATTAGAAATTACCAAACTCAGAGTGTTTACTGTTCAGAGGTGACGAACTGGACATAACAGTAAGCAAATAGGCAGACTTGGCTATCTGTCGGTTCAGAGGTGATAAACTGGATATAACCGATTGAGAAGCCACCAAGCTCGAAATTTTGTCATTCAGAGGTAATAAACTGGACATGATGATAAGAAAAGATGACATTGGATATTCATCGATTCAGAGGTGAAAAACTGGACATAACCGATTAGAAATTATCAAACTCGGAGTGTTTACTGTTCAGAGGTGACGAACTGAACATAACAGTAAGTAAAAAGGAAGACTTGGCCATCTGTCGGTTCGGAGGTGATAAACTGGACATAACCGTTGAGAAGCCACCAAGCTCGAAAATTTGTCATTCAGAGGTGATAAACTGGACATGATGACAAAATGAAGGTAAATCCGATTTTAAGGACCCGTCTATTCAGAGGTGATATACTGGACATGATAGACTAAGACACACTAAATTTCGAATCCGCTGCCAGAGGTAGTCGCATTAACTTAGCAGCTATCCCACTAGGGACTGCAAGGGTGAATTGGATTTAGGAACCCGTTGGTTCAGAGGTAATATGGACATAACCAACTAAGAGACATCAGGCTCACAATTCGCTGTTCAGAGGTAGTCGTATTAACATGACAGTAAGAACTCCTGACCTTGATAAAGGGAAGGAGAACAAAGTTATGGACTTATCTGTTCAGAGGTGACGAACTGGACATGACAGTTGAAGTACCATAAGAAGGGAGATCTAGGTATCCATCGGTTCAGAGGTAATATGGACATAACTGATTGGGAATTGCTAGACTCAAAGCCCCGCCGTTCAGAGGTGGCGAACTGGACATAACGGCCAAGGAATAGTCCCTACTGGACTGAAAGATGAGACTTGCTTATCTGTCAGTTCAGAGGTGATAAACTGGACATAATCGATTGAGAAGCCACCAAGCTTAGGATTTTTACCGTTCAGAGGTGACAAGCTAGACATAACGGTAAAAGAAAAATAGGATTTGATTATAAATTCCGTGAAAAATTGATATCTCCTTTGGATATTTTTGAAAGAAATTGTCAGAGGTATATTGTTAATGTGACAACCAAGAAAGTCCATCGGAGACTTAGTGAGAAATAATAGACTTTGAAGAGAGTCTACTAAAAATTTGCTGGGGAGCTGAGAAATATGAATCTCATGAAAGATTATATGTCAGAGAACTCCATGGGGATTTGTAAAGCAACTTGTCAGAGGTGTGATGTTAACTTGACAAGGATTCATTTACTGTTAGAGGTGTTTGAACATAACAGTAATTTAAGTTGACCTGTCATTTTATTGAAGAGAATGACAAGCGGAGCTTATTCACCGGAGAAGTTGACCAAATTCGCAGGGATGTTGGTTTTATCCACCGGGGAGTAGGCTAGAGTCTTACTATCAGAGGTTTAATGTTAACGTGATAGGTTAGACTCATCATTTCGCAAGAAAGAAATGAATACCTTTCTATGTGGTCTTACCATTCCATGGACGGGAATTGGTAAGTGATTTTGGAGAGGGAATCAAATGGGAACAAGTCCCTTAGGATTTTTAGCAAATCATCGGCTGTCAACGGATTTGGTATGCCTTTCCCAACTACCGTTTGAGTTGGGCTAGCCATGCTATTCCCCTCAGCATGATGAGTTGTCAAGGACTTATGTTGGGCTTAAAGGCCAACATTTTCCTCTATCCTTAGCCGCTAGCGGCGTTGGATTATTTTGTTACTTTGAGTAACGCGATGCTTCCCCTGGGTTTTCACTCTGTAGGTGAGTTGGGGATTAAAGGAGTAGACACGTCTTCCGTGAGATCTTGGTCTGAAGGTCTTGATCAGAGGTGTAATGTTAACTTGATCATGAGAAGGACCCTTATCAAGGATAATACTTTTTTAGGAGCTTGCCGTTGATTGGCATCATGAGTAAGTCTCCGTCTGAAGTCATAAGGCGATATGCTCCATTTGAATAGATTATTTCTATCACAAATGGTCCTTCCCATTTGGGCTGAAATTTGTCTTTGATTTTGTGCGTCATGATCATCGGTCGTCTGACGGCTAAAACTAAATCTCCTTTCTGGAAAATCCTTTGCTTAACCTTCTTATTGAAGACCTTTGAGATCCGCGCTTGATACAACTCAATATGTTGTTGAGCTTGTAACCGCTTCTCATCTAGGGCTTCGAGCTCTTGGAGACGCAAGCGATCATTGTCCTCCTTTGTCATTTTAGTCATCAAGGCGACTCATAATGACGGCATCTGGATTTCTAACGGTATGACTGCTTCGCACCCGTATACCAGGGAAAAACGTGTATTACCTGTCAGGGTCCGAACTGTGGTTCCGTAGACCCAAAGACATTCACTAAGCTTCTCATTCCAGTCTCGCTTATTTGATGAAATAAATTTTTTGAGTAGCTTAATGATTATCTTGTTGAATGCTTTCGCCAAGCCATTAGCGGCAGGGTTATAAGCGGTTGATGCCACATTCTGAATCCGGTATCTATCACAGAATCGATAGAATACCTGGCTTGCAAATTGGGGACCGTTATCATGGATGATCCGCCTAGGGACACCAAATCGATGGATGATATGGTGTTTGATAAAATTAACCACGTTAGAAGTTTTAACTTTCACCAGTGGTATAGCCTCTGCCCACTTTGAAAAGTAATCGGTTATTGCTAAGATAAACCGGTGACCTTTTGTTGAAGAGGGGCTGATTGGCCCTATGACATCAATTCCCCATGCTTCAAATGGCCACGAAGCAACAGTTGGATGGAGCAACTCTAGAGGCTGATGTATGAAGTCCGTATGGATTTGACATGCTTTACATCTTTGTACATATTGGATGGCATCAGCTATCATGATTGGCCAATAATATCCAAGCTTGTGCAATCGATCTTTGAGTTTTGGGCCTGGCTGATGAGCTCCGCATATATGCCGTCGTGCGCTTCCTTAAGCACTTCTTGTGCTTCTGAATTAGAAAGGCAACGGATGAGGAAACCGTCATATGAGCAACGATAGAGTGTCTTTACTATTGGATTACAGTAAAAACGGAGAAACCTTCGTCTGATAGATGCCGCTTCTTTAAGGTCATCCGGCAGTAAACCATGCAAAGCATAGTCGATAAAGGAGAATCGTCAATCTCTCGGTTCAAGATCCGTCGAGATGTTATAGACCTCTTTGGTTCTCAACATATATTTAGAACAAACGAGGTGTCGAGTAGCCACTGTAAGGTGATACTTGGTATCGGCTGGTAAGGCTAACGTTGTTGCTAGTGCAGCCAGAGCATCGACCTTAGTATTCTGAGGTCGGGACACATGACTGATATAAAAGCCATTAAATAGATTAGCCATTTCGATGACTGCGTGATGATAAGGTACCAAATCTTCGTGACGGACCTCATATTCGCCTTTAACCTGATTGATAATCAGTTTTGAATCACTATAAGCTTCAAGATAGCGTACCCCAATTTCATGGGCGAGCTGAAGGCCAATGAGTAGAGCATTGTACTCTGCCACATTGTTGGAGCATGATTCTGTCAGAGAAAATGCCCTAAGAAGGACATGATTTTACGGTGAGATAAACACAACCCCCACATCAGCAATGATCTTGCCTTTTGACGTAGATTTCTTCGAATCCTATTGTTTATCTTGGACGAGGTCTGGGTGTATCCACATGATTTTTTCTGTTTCCAATGTCAAGGGAACAAGACCCTTACTCTCTTGAGTTTTGGCTGAAGGATGCTTTACTTCTAGCCGTGCTTCAGGGATTGGGAAGGTCCCATCAGATACTGTAACTTTTGGGTTTTGTCGAACTCGAGGGTCACCATGTTTGCAGTGACTTTCTTTTGTTCTGATTTCAGAGTCAGGACTCCAGCGGACTAAAGCTTGAATTTTGTCCTTGAGAACAAAGAACTTGTTAGTAGGATGATGAACCATCCTATGAAAGAGACAATAGTTGGGATCGTTCGTGCGTCCCACTTCATTAGGGCGCCGAACATCCGGCAGCTTCAATTTATTCCCTTTGTGTGGTAAATGGAATATTGCGACTACCTGCTCATCTTTAAAGGAGTAGTGTTTCGGAGGAAACTTAGACTCCTGATTATTGAAGCCGCTCTTCTTGGCCTTCGAATGAACGTCCCCTGACAATTCAACGGACATAATCTCTTTCCCTTTGACTTGGGAAGACTGCGCCATGTCGCTGCTCCCCTTATTATTCATGCCCCATTTGCCTTTAGGGGTAGATGGTTCGAATTTCTTAGACGACTTTTCGGCTATCTCAACTTGTTCGACTAGTTCCTTCCAGGTATGGGCTTTGACAGCCCCCATACGAATCTCCACTTGGTCGAGGAAATTATACCTGCATGTCTGCAAGAGCATAGGGTAATGGCATCCCTGCTGGGCACATCAGAGATAAGTTTCTGAACCGTTCAATGTAGTCACGGGCAGATTCGCCTTTTCTCTGTATGGTAGAAAGGAGTTTGTCCATGGTTACCTCAGTGTCATCCTCGTAAAAATGAGAAAGAAATCGAGTTTCCAAGTCGATCCAAGAATTGATAGAGCCCGGAGGAAGGCTTCGGAACCAGTCGAATGCTACCCCCTTCAGGGTGCCAATGAACAATCTGGCCATAATAGCATTATTATCTATAACGTTACCGATCTGAGACCAGAAGTAGTAGATGTGTTGGTTCGGCGAGCTGTTACCTTCATACGTATGTAACGTTGGTGGCTTGAACTTTGGTGGGTATGGTACTGAATCCCATTCCAGAGGGTAAGGACGGACTGCCCCTACTTTCTTTAGTTTATCCCTCTGAGTTAGGGATGCGATCTGAGCTTGGATGCCTTTAAGAATTCAACATCCATAGAAGAACTTTCCTTCGACTTCTCAGTCTTGCGTTGTTCATCGTTATGATGTTTCTCCTCATTATGGTTACTCCCGGTATCATTGTTATTCCGGTTAGTGAGGAGTTGAGCAAGCATCTGTTGAATGTTGTCTAAGGGTTCTTGCTGGGCCTTGGAGGTTTGCTCTTGAGCTTCCAACCGTCGACGGAGGTCATCATCACCGTTATCAGTCATATGCACCGACACTCTATCTATTCGTACCGAGCTGACTGTTGCCGAAGAGGCATACCCACTGTCTTCGTCCTCCTCATCAGACCATTAGAATAATCCTCTCATTGGTTCTGGTGAGGTTACTACAGTTGAGGAGGATGGCTGCTCATAACTGTAGGGTATGCGACCCTAGATCTGGTGTTTCAGAAGACACCTTCTTTGTGCACCAAGACTTAGCCTAAGCCCGGGCTATAATCAGGATCTGGAGAACTGAAGGGAGGAGAATTAGAACTATTCGCGCTCGTCTGCCCTTGCGCGGTTCTCGTCCCCTTTCGATCATATTGACGGATGCAGAGGGCAGATCTGGTAGATCTCGTGATATGCTCCTTTTGTGATGCTTCACAGGAGCTTGCACCGATAGTCGATCAAAAACTGACCGTCTGTTTGGAGGAGTGGCGAGGATTGGTCCTAGCCATGGACTGAGTGGACCATCACCAACTGACATCCCACTTGTTGACAATAGGAGGGAGAAGTCTGGAGTGATTCCGACTTCCGTTTGCTTGCTAAGAATTCTCGCAAGTCGGACCCAGCCGAAGGTACTGGCGCTGTGCTTGCTAAACCATCAGTAGCTTCGCTCTTGAGAACGAGGTTGGCGCGAGGAGTTACTGCTCCTGGATTGGGCGAAGGCAGAGTTGCCGCCCTAGCTTCACGACAGATAGTCTCAACGAAGCGGGCAGGCATCTTGCCTTTATCTTCGCGGGATAGGCGAGCCTGTGGTGTAGCTGCTCCTGAAGCTTCATATGGAGCTTTCTGTTTTGGCCTCCACATCTGCTTTAGAAGAGGAGACTTAGGTTCGCAGGGAACCTGGCTAGCCTCGCGCGAGGCTGAGAGGAGTTGGGAGGAGGTCCGTTCGGTTACTCGCCCATCTAGGGCTGGTTTCTGCTCTGAAACCTTGGTCACTGAGACCTTCCTATGCTTCCGTGCGTGGAGCATTGGACTACCTCCAGAGAGGAGTTTCTCGAATTTCCCTTGGTCGAAATGAATGGCCAAGTTTTTCAAAAGTAACGGGCTCAGGATGCTGACCGTCGCATTGCGACACTGTCTCCTTGTTACGCCATAAGAGCGATGTCCCCAGCGGAGTCGCCATCTTGTTTTCCATTGCTTTGCGAAAGGAAAAACTTATAAAAAAGTATCGAGGAGCTAATTACAAGTAATTAAAAATTATAAGTAGATCTTCTCTGAGATTTTTTGGGGAAGTGTGCCGGTAGGAATCTGATCAGCGCGCAATCACTTTATTTCTTTGACGACGCGATCGGTCAGATGATCGAACTGCCTCCTAATAGGACTCCCTTCTCGCTTGGTTCGGGAAATCGGAGAACAGGGGATCGACAGAGCCCTCTTGCTGCTTTTCAAGCTGCCTCCGCTTGGGAATTTCTTCTTGCCTAGTTCCAGAGATTCCTTGAAAGGAAGGAAGATCTTAGGGTATTAGCACCCTGAATTTATCCTTGTAGGATTAGAGAAGCAATTCTCTAAATTCGTAGAAGCAAGAGAGTAGGTCTCTAATTTCCTCTCTATCCTGGCTCGTTTCTCCTCTCTCTTCGTGCCTCCCTCCTTTTTTTTTCTTGTGAGCCTCTGGTAGGCTATTTATAGGGGAAACAGGGGTATAATCGTCATAAAAATCTAGAAACAGATTGAGTCAATCTGTTTTGTATCTGAAAAGTAGCCTTGCCGCGAGGCTAGAAACAGCTTCTGCGAAGCTAGGATAACATATAGCACTAATCCCTTGATTCACCCCGCTAAATAAGGGATACTCCCTTGATCTTCTTACCTGATTGGGAGAGTCAAAAGATCATGACAGGCAACTGCCAAATTTGATTTCAATCAACATGATCTCATCTGGAGATTTGATTTCATCTGGAGATTTGCTTAGTCAAAATGACTAAAAAGGACTCGCAGCGGAGTCGTTGCGTTAAACTCATAGCGGAGCTGGGAGAAGCTTATGGCGAAACTAGAAGAAAGCTCTTCAGCGGAGCCAGTCAACCTTTTGCGTGGCTGCGTGGAGCTTCGAGCGAAGCTAACTTTCTGCGGAGTTAACTTAGCATTTCCAGGAGAAACTGTAAGTTAGCTCGCAGCGAGGCTATGAAGGAGCTTTCTGCGATGCTAAGCAACTTTTAGTTTTGAGATCTATCTCGTGGGCTCGTGCGAGACTAAGTGTTGAGCTAACTTAGTGTCTCTGGACCTGCTTGGGCCTTGTCACAAGCTTTTAAGGATGATCTTGGTTTACTGTCTGCTTCACTGGATCAGTAGAGTCTAAGTTGCTGATTCGTCCCCTTGAGATGGGTGAAGAACTGGCCGTCGGCTTATCTGCCACTTGTCTTTTGTAGATGTCAACAAGTTAAACATTGTTCAGGCCAGTTAGGAATCTTGTCTTTTTTAGAGTGTCAACATGTATATGATGTCATGTATTGTATTAGAGGAAGGGACCGTGTTTAACCAGAGGTGATCGAAGGGGAGTATTGCTGTTATTTATTGTATTAGAGGAAGGGACCGGGTTTAACCGGAGGTGACCGAAAGAGAGTATTACTGTTATTTATTGTATTGGAGGAAGGGACCTGGTTTAACCGGAGGTGACCGAAGGGGAGTATTGTTGTTATTTATTATTTTGGAGGAAGGGACCGGGTTGAACCGGAGGTGATCGAAGGAGAGTATTAATATTATGTTATTGAAGTATGCTTGAATATATGTTTATAATATCCGGTATATAGATATGATTGTTTATGATATCTGAATTATAGACGTTAATAGGTTTGGCACCTAGTATATGCATATGATTGTTTATGATATCTGGTATATGGATATGATTGTTTATGATATCCGAATTATGGATGTTATAGGTATGACACCTAGTATATGCATATGATTGTTTATGATATCCGGTATATGGATATGATTGTTTATGATATCCAAATTATGGATGTTAATAGGTATGGCACCTAGTATATGCATATGATTGTTTATGATATCCGGTATATGGATATGATTGTTTATGATATCCGAATTAAGGATATTAATATGTATGGCATCTGGTGTATGCATATATTATTCTATGACATCGGGTAAATAGATTGTTGTGACATCCAGTATATGAATGTGAGTGTCTCGTATTTCTTCATGTATGAACAATTGTAAATGGATACTATCATGAGTAGCGTGTGATGTCATATGTATATTAGGGTAGGTGCAATATTGGACTGTAACTAATCTAGTGAGTAAGATTAGGCTTTCCAAGAGTTGTGCTATGACCATGACTATATAGATGAAATACGAACATGTTACAAATTGAAAATAAGAGAGGTGATTATAAGAGACTAACGAGTAGGTTAAGTATAGCAAAATCATTGAGATTGTATGTTAATGAAATATTGGTCACGTGTACCCAATAGAATACATATAGAAAGTATCAGATAATGGAAGGAATCTATGATTCATTAAGTTGCAGTATCAACCATAAGTAGGAAAGTATTGAAACTGACTCTGGACATTGTTCAACTGCATCATATTTGAATTACAATGGTATTATAATATAAACTCTATTTTGATAATGATTTCACTCACTGAGCTGTTGAGCTCACCCCACCACAGATTGATATTTTCATGTCACGGTAAGGCGAAGGTCCGACTTAGAGCTGCAAAGATGTTCTCCTGAGATGACGTATGTACTTATTGTAGAATGCGATTCTTTTTGTAAACTCTAATGTTATTAGTCATTGTGAGTTAGAATATTATATCAGGAAAGTACTCTTATGTATATGTTTATTTGATGGACCTTGGGATAAACTATATGATGAAAATGAGATTAATAAGTAGGCTGATGTTAGCCGAAATTAATTTATATTAATATTTAGGTTGATGATTATGGATATTGAGGTAATTAAACCTGGGACCGTTACACACACACTCTCTCTCTCATGAATTTCTCTCTAATCTAAATTACAAAAAATATAAAAATAAAAGAAAAACCTAAACTGAACTAATCTAAAAGTTTTGATCTCTGCGTGGATATATTTTTGCCTCTGCCTCCAATAGGGTATTTATAGGAGAAATATCAGAGATATGAGGAATCACAGTCGGACACCAAAACGCGAAGCCAACTGTCCCAGGGCCGTCGCGTTTCTGCGACAATATTGGAGAAAACGTGGCAAAATCTGGGCTGGTGATATTGAGTTTTCTTCTGCAATTTTGCCTCGTCCAGTTATCTAAAGATATATTCTTAGAATTGTAATTTAGAAAGTATATATTCTGAGAATATTCATTTCTTCTCTTGACTTGAAAAATAATTGATTTTGACTCTGAATTTAATTAGAACCTTTGGTCTTTTTGGGTTTTTCTTCTCCTTAAACACTAAATAAGTAACATGCACGCTAATAAACAAAGAGGAGGTTAAATAGCAAAGTTTTATTTAAAATAAATGTGAAAATATAGTGTAAAATCAGAAAAATTGATGAGTAATCAGCCATAAAGCTCAAAGAAAGAGAGATTTGAGGGAAAGGAGAGAGACTTGAGGGATATACTGGGTTAAAGAGAGATGATAATAGTGGGTTAAAGAGAGGATTAGGAGGAGGACGTGGAAGAGAAGGTGGTGTAATGGTGACAGTGCAAGATAAGTTGGAGGAAGTGATGGCGAAGAAGCTTGTGAGTTTAGGGAGGAGAAGAAGGAGGAGGAGGAGGAGGTGGTGGTGGTGGTGGAAGAGGAGGAGGTGGTATTGGTGGTGGTGGAAGAGGTGGTGAGTTTGAGGAGGAGGAGGAAACGATGATGGAAGAGGAGGACGAGGAGGAGGTGGTGACAGTGAAGGAGGTGGTGATTTTGAAGAGGAGAAGGAAGAGTCGGTGTGGTGGAAGAGTAGGACGTGGCGGCAGCAGCAGTGGAATATGAGAAGAAGGTGGTGATTTTGAGGAGGAGGCGACAGTGGTGGTGGTGGAGGAAGAGGAGGAGTTGGTGGTGGTGGAAGATGAGGGAGGGGAAAAGTTAACAAGGGGTGCTGGGCATGTTTAAAAAAATTAAGCCTTAGAGGAACACATGTTCTGCACGTGTCTCTTTTAACATAAAAGTTAACGGTATCGGTGCCCAGGGCAACGTACAAGTTTTAGTAGTATATGGTGTATGGTGCAACTATCCTAATAATACATGGGTGTTTTGCTCAATTAACCCTTTAAAAATGATACATAATATAAAAAAATAATACTCTCAACTTAGAAGCTGACACTGCCGAGTCCAAGTTAAGACCAAAGCCCAACAAAACCTTGTCCACTTATGTCCACTTATCACGACATTTTTGTTCCAAAAATTTTAAGCAATTGTTGGTGTAAACATGGAAGTATTTTAGGCCAAGATTCAAGTTAAAAGTAGCACTTCATATATATATATATATATATATATATATATATATATATATATATATATATATATATATATGAGAAAAATGGGAATCAGCTGACACAGGAGGTAACTCTGTTTTATGTCACGCTCAAAACTTAAGCTTTTTTATGAATTTTCAAAATCCGACTGCACATTATCATCTTCATGTTCTAAGATATATACATATAAAAAATCACCCGATTTGGAGTTTGTTTACTCCATTTTATTTGGGTTCAAACATTAACAGTTTTTTAATAGTAGAATAAAATGGAACGATTAGATCAATGAGTAAACAAACTCCAATTCATTTGATTTTTTATGTATGTACATTTTAAAGCATGAAGATGATAATGTGCAGTGGGACGTGGGAAAAAAAAATCGGGAGATGTGATTTTTAAATACGATATAGGATGGAGTTGCCTCCTGTGTCAGCTGATTTATATATTCCTATATGTGTGTGAGTGTGTTGTCATATCTACAATCGACACATCCAAATCTACTTCTATCCTCTGCTTCCGGCGCTTATGATGATACATCGATTTTTCAAAATAGATGGGTGCCCGTAGCAGTTACATATCCAATGCGATACTTGCTAGATTTTAGTTGAATCTTTATTGGATACTTTTAAATGAATTCAACAAGTATTGGATTTAAAATAACAATAAACTATTAACTGGATGTTATATAGATTCTCCTTACTCATGAAGTAATTGACTCTGCCTGTTTACTTACTAGTTTGCCGGTCTGTTTGGTTGTCGTAACTGGCCGTAATTCGTAGTTGTAATTGGTAAAGTCTTTTACAATTGTAATTGAGTTACATGTATGTAAATTTTACGGTATTTGGTTGGTAATATAAAATTGTAAAGTGGGAAAGTGTATTGTACTTTACGGTGTTTGGTTGTCATAATGTAAAAGTCGTAAGTGAAAAAGTTGACCACAAAATTAACTATTTTACAATTTAAAAGTTTTAATACTGCAAATAAATATTAAAAAAGTTAAATATTAAATTTTTTTAATATTAATATAAAAAATATTACAAATTTGTATGACCACAAAATTAACTGTAATTAGGCTGTAAGAGAGTGGTAAGTCGGGTTGCAAGTGAGTGTTAGTTGAGTTACGTAAGTCTTTTACGAATTACGGTCCAAACAAACGTCGTAATTGTAACTGGGTAGTAAGTCATTTACGAATTACAGAGTTTTACGCGAAACAAACGGCTCCTAGTAAAGCCCAAGAGACATCATTAACCCAATCATATTGAGGAAGGCCTGAGTACACATGAGTCAAAATAGTCAGTAATCTATGAAATATGTAGGAATGATGAAGAATATTGCTGCAACTTGCATATTTTTTTAGTATTTCAAATTATTGATAAAAAGAAATATAATTTTGCACGTAGAAAATTCAAACTAAGAGCTACCCACTATGACTTAAACCGAAATAGCTTTTGGGTTTAATTTCTACATTTATTGTGCTTGCATAATGTTTTTCAATGATCCTAGCTGGTTGTTTTCAAACATTGAATTTATAACTCTAACGACGGGAGTGGAATTGAACTATTAAATTATTATACCTACAATTTATTTGTGATATCTACTATTTTAGTTGCTTCCCCTTCCCACATCCCTCCACCCTTACGACTCCTCCCTCTCCATTCCCCTCTGCCTCCCCCCTCTACCTCCCTGTCCCCTTACACCCACACCATCTTCCACTGCTCTCTTGCTCTTATTATTTTTTGTGTTGTGTTGCGGAGAGGGTAAATTTATCTTTTACTTTCCATCGTTAACGGTTGTGTGGTAGTTTTTTGCACTTTTAAAAGTTGATGGTGTTTTCTTGCATTTTTCTAAGATCATGGTATTTTTTCAAAAATGTTGAAAATTAATGGTATTTTTATGAATCTTAGCCAAAAGACATGAATTTACTTTTTATACTACTTTATATAATGCGAGAGGGTGTCTGTTAGACATCATCCCCACATGTGCAAATTATATGTATAAGAACCTAAGAGAATAAGTCACTGAAAATTAAGGATTCAAAAGTTATTAAATAGAAGATATATCGTGAACATACAATCAACATTTTTTATATGCTAATTAATAAACAACCATCATCTTTAAAATGTATACCTACTTACAAGTCAAATTTTTCTAAACTCTAAAAGTTTAAATTTTTATTTACTTTTCATGCTTGCACATACTAAAAGACCTACTATCACTTATTAGGACGCAAGGCATGAAATTCAGATCCTCTCATCTGTCTTAGGATTAGAGAATTGTCTTAATCGATACTGTAATTATCCATAACTTTATGAATGGTTGTGATTCTTCTTGAGTGTAAAATAGTTATGAGTATAATTCACGGGATGTATGAGTTGCGAAATGATTGAATCACAAGCATTCATGGAATAATCAACACTTAAGATTATCAACTTGGAATGTCCTCCATTTCAACACAGATGAGGATCCAAAAAATTTGATTTTGAATCCCCTCATCTGAAGCTATATAAACAATTGTGATTTTTTCTGAGTGTAAAGTGGTTATGAATGCAATTTCATAAGACATTGAATCACAAGATTTCATAGAATAGTGTGCAATTAGATTTATCATCTTGGACTGTCCTTTGATTCTAGCACAAATGAGAGGATCCAAATTTTATTTATTAATACATTTCTATGTAGCAAATTGAAGAGTTATTAAACAAATAGTTGGTTGAACTAAAGAAACTTATCAAAAACCTTATGAGCATGCTTTCTTAACCTGTTCAAATATTTAGGTTTTGATACAAAATATCAAAAACCCCTAACTATTGGTTCGATGGAAAGCAAACAACTGTTTTATTTTTCTCATTTTATTTTCTTTTTTATTTACTTTTTTTTTCTCATTCTGGAGAAGGATTGAATAGTTTACAATAAGAGTTAACTAGGGTTGACTTTGTAATTGAAGCTGCAAAAAAAACTATATACATTAGAAACTATTATTGTTATTTATCACTTATATTTTGATATTATTCAATGTTATTTGTGCCCTCACTTTGAAATCCGGGCTTCGCCACTGCCAAAAACCAACATGCATTATAGTGTTTAGAAAGTTTAGAACCATGATCGAACCCAAAATGACAAATTTAATTTTTTTTTTTTGTTCATAATCACAATAAGTTTTTGTTTGTGTTTATGATCGATGTGTTATTTAGATCTGAAAAGCATTGGAGACCATTCGATGCCACTGAACGGGGGTCTGTTGATGATGACAATGCTGATATGAAGACTGTGACTAATGATGGCAGTCCTATAAAGACTCAAAACATGTCCTAACAATGAGGACTGCGATCATGGTAGCAGTCCTATAAAGACTAAAAAGCAAGGCATTTTTGTGGGAACTGCAACTATGATCGTAGTCTTCATAAGGAGATTTGTGATCATGGTGACAGTCCTAAAAAGACTCAAAAATATGACATTTTTATGAAGACTGCGATTATGGTCTTAGTCCTTAGAAATAGAATTTTTTTTTTTCTGAAGACTGCGATCATGATCGTAGTCCTATGTATACCAGCAACGGTAAGCTTTTTTTAAAGCAATTATTACAGGGCATTTGCGTCTTTCGCCGCTAAGAAGCGCTTCTGCGATTGACACTTTAGCCAATCCGATTGGCTTGAAAAGGAAAGTGGTTGAAGCTAATAAAATTATGAAGCAAGCAACAACAAGGTACACACTCTTATTATTATTATTCTTATTATTACTAGACACAGCAAGCAACAACAACATACATGAAATTCAACTTAACGTCGCTCACCCACTTATTAGTAGCAGTAGTAGGTGCTAACAGAGTATAACTACTCCTAGCATTCATTTATCTGTGGAATTCCGAGCAACGTCTAATATTTTTGCCTTTATATACTTTGGCTTCCCTCCGGGCAGTAGTTGACTGTTATTTCGGAGGCCGACTTAGGGCCCAGCCAGTGGTTGACCTCGAATTTCTGGAAGTTGCAGGTCTTGTCGGGCCTAACAGTGGTCACTTCCACGTACTGAACGTACCAGTCAGGCGCATCACCGGTGCCGGACGAATGCAGGACCATCCAGCACAGTGGTTTAGGGAAGCAGCGTGCAGTGCCTCTGAAGACGTCAAGACTGTCCTGCTCAAAATAGGAGTAGGGCGAGGGGACCTTGAATTTGCTCCATGAGGTCAAGTTGTCGATCTTCACTCCCTTCTTATCGTAAGGTTTGGGGGCGAGGGTCAGACCGATCTCCGAGCTTGTGCCGGCATCGTCATCAGTCCCTGTCTGAACCCACACTGTGTATGTGCACTCTTCCGGGTTTGGAGTACCCTTCATGTAACAACAATAACATCAGGAAAAAGAACAACTAATTATATATAATATGATTATTCTCAACAAAAAAGATAAGACCAAAGATAATATGATTTGGTGGTGCATAAAAGAGATTACATATTGTTCCATGAAAAGGGTAGTCATGCTCACCTCTCCGAGGCTGTTGGCGGTGGCAAGAGGGGGGAGGAGGAGGAGGAGGAGAGAGAGGAGGGCTCTCATATTTTTTTTTTTCTTTAATTAATTGCTAATTGCAGTGCTGAGAGACTGAGGGAAGATGTGAGGTTTATAAAGAGTGCGTGGATAAGATGCAAACAAAATTTCATAAATCATAAATAGTTGCATGGAGAATTCTCTGGGCGGTTCGGTTTGTGCAGGGCGTGTTTCATATGTTGGGCCTGTTTGTTTCATTGAAAACGTCGCAAGTCGTAAGTCGTAAAATGAGAATAGAAAAAGTGAACTGTAGCAGAGAAAATATATTGTGTTTTACGGTGTTTGGTTGATAAACTGAAGTGTAAATGAAAAAGTATATTGTGTTTTACGGTGTTTGATTGATAAAGTGAAAGTGTAAATGGTAAAGTATATTGTGTTTTACGGTATTTGGTTGGTAATGTAAAAGTGTAAGTGGAAAAGTTGACCACAAAATTAACTGTAGCAGTGATTTAAATATTATAAATACTATTAAATTAAATCTACTATTGCAAATTAAATTGTATTAAGAAATTTGAGATAAAAAATTAATAATCTTAATATTTTATTTATAACAATAATATTAATAAAATATTAATATAAATAGTAAAATATTACTAAAATATTAACTAAATAAATAATATAAAATTTTAAGAAAATCTAAAGAATATTAATAAAATTTTAAGAATACTAATAAAATATAAATATTAAAAAATCTTACAAAAATAATAAAATATAGTTATAATATTATAATATTAAAAATACTTGAAAATTATTATAATATAAATTTTATTATAATATTGTTGTAATATTATAGAAATATAAAATTAAAAAAGTAAAATATAATTATAATTTAATAATAAATTATCATTATAGTATTATTATACTAAATTATTATTACAATATTAACATAATAAAATATTAATATAATAATAAAATATATTATGATATTAATAAAGTAATTTTTTATATTAAAAAAATAAATAATTAAATATATAGTAAAGTATAATATTGTTATATTAATAAATATTAACTCTAAATAAAATAATAAAAAAATGGAATAAGTATTAATAAATAATAAAGTATTAAATAAAATATTAAATAAAAATATTAAATTAAAATAGTAAAATATTAAATATTAAAAACATATTAAAAACAATAAAAAATTTAAAGATTAAAAATATAAAATAATTAAATAATTAAATAAGAAATTGAACACTATTTAAAATATTAAATATTTAATAATATTAAATTATATATTGATTATTAAGTAACTATTTTGAACTGTAAGTGTACTACGAGTGAAAGTTACATGACCACAGAATTAACTGTAGCAACTGCAAGCGAAAAAATATGAGTGTAAAAGTGAGATTTACATGACCACAAATTTAACTGTAGCAACTATAAGTGAGAAAAGAAGAATTACATTTTGCAACTTGTTTTTCAACGAAAAACAAACAACAGAAATGGAAAAAAAGTTTTACGACTTGCGTTTTGCGGCGTTTTGCGGCAAAACAAACACGCCCTGTATTAACCACTTATTTTTAATGCGCTGCTTATTACGTATTTTGCGAGCGTGTGGCAACACTATTTGAGGCTGGATTTGGGGTCCTGTATGTTTGCTGGTTATTTTTAATTATTATTAATTTGTGATCTTTCCTCTTTGGTCTTTTAAAATTATTATTACTTGTTCAGTGGGTCATGCTTTCATGCCTATACATTATTCTTAGTTTTTTTTCTTTCCAATTATTATATTAATTTGTTATCTTTGACTTCAGTCTTTTAAAATTATTATTACTTGTTCAGTGGGCCATGCTGGCATGCTTGCGTGTATGGCTATGTATTCTTAGGTTTTTTTTTTTCAATTATTATATTAATTTGTTCTCTTTGACTTCGGTCTTTTTAATTATTTATATCTTTTTCACATCTATCTCAACAACAATTACGATCATTTGGCCCACACATGGGTCATGATACATGTTCATGCAACTAAAAATCTAAGCTACTCTAGAAATTGCTAGATCTTCGACCCGAGGACATTCAATCACTCAAAAAGTTACTTTTCACCTCGAGGACGTTAAGCAATCCTCACTCCGAGGACACAGATCACCACTGATCTCCGCCTTCAATTACGCAACATCGACATTTTATCTTTTATCTTCGCCTTCAGTTACGCAACTCAATCTTTTCTCACGTCCGCAACATGAAACGCTTTCCAGCCTGAACAGTTATGGACTGAGGCGAGATTTTCTGCATACAAACCAAACAATCATCACGCCAGCAATCGCAATCGTCATAACAAATCTGCACATGAAGATTGTGGCAGTTATAGAAATCTTGTCATCACCCCATCCGCCTTCAGGCCAACAGTTTAGCACAAATAGACTTTTCGTTCCAACGAAAAGGCGGATGTTTCCCTTCCATTCAATCCTAACTCAGGGAAACATCGATAAACACACCTAATTCCTATAAACCGGCGAATTATAGTGAATTTTCCTCCTTTTATTACCCGTGTTTTTTTTCCCATTTGGCTTTCTACGTAAAAATATTGTGTCTCCGTCTATGATCTGTCATGTATTTATTATATCACATTCACACGCTAAATCTATTTTCTCGCTTGTGGTGTAGATCGACTGTCTGATCATTTGCACTGAAAAATCTCTCTCACAATCCTAGCCATAAGTTCCTTGCATCCAGTGTATGTTGCTTAGGGGTACTATTTGTTCATGGTTTGTTTTTTCTTGTGTTTTACAACCACCCCCCGCTCTCAGGATCAAGAAAGAAAAACGAAGAATAATCTGACTGTTAAGATCTCAGACTTTTCCACTTGAAGTTTCTAACGAAGTGCAGTTGTGCTTTTTTGTTATATTTTTCATTTTCGTTCATGTAACATATTAATTTTCCTTCTTGCTTACATGTAGTATTATTATTTGAAGTTGAAATAAATAGAGTGGCATAAGTCAGAAAAATATTAATATTAATTTAGCACTAACAACTTATTTTTTAAAGAGCAAAATTTTGACTGAAGGTGTAGGTTTTGTTAAATTATTTTGTATGGGTTTTAATCACGATGTAACTATCTCACAGTCCATGTGAGTAGAGAATTATTGAATAAAGGGTCTAAAAACTTATAAGTTTGCTTACTGGAGAAACCATAGAATCACATCATATACTATTACACTGTATCTATTTTGGAAACTAAATTGTATTTTCTCGTGCAAGGTTTCATAATTTCATTATTAGAAAATATTCGCCTGATGGAAGAACTAGGTTTTGTTGGAAAGAGAGAGTTTACTGATGGGGAAGTTGATTAGGATCGTCGAGGGGTCGTCGAGTGATCGCCGAGGAAGTCGACGACTAAGACGAAGGAAAACAGCAGCAGAAAACAAGCAAGCAGCAGCAGAACAGGTTCTCCGGTCGACCGGGCCGGTCGACCGGACGTGCACAACGTGCACAAGTGAATCTCGGTCGACCGGCCGGTCGACCGACTGACTGTACCCTAACTCTCGGTTAGAATCGGTCGACCGGCCCGGTCGACCGGTGGAAGGGTCGGTCGACCGTCTCGGTCGACCGACAGTCGGGTTTGGGCTGAAATCTGCAGTTCGGAAACCTGTTGTATTTAAGGGCTGCTAGTGTTTTCTAGGGTTCGTATCTTGTAGAAGATCTCTGCGAAAAAGAAAGGCTTAGGGTTCTCTTGTATTCAAAGAGGCTAAGAAGCCATTGTAATCATCTTCCCTAATATAAATCTCTCCATAGATTGCCCCGAGGACGTAGGCATTGAGGCCGAACCTCGTTAGATCTGTTGTTTGCGATTGGGTGACTCTCTTCTTGGTTGTGATTGATTTCATTGTGCTAGGAGATCTGAGGATTCTCTGTTGGTTTGTTGTTGTGATTTGTCTGTGCGCACAACAAGTGGTATCAGAGCTCCAGGTTACGCTTGGGATTCTGAGGATTCGAAGGGCTCCAGATCTGATCAGGTGGAGATCGTGGGTCGATCTCAGGTCAGAGGTATTGGTGTTCGAGGAGATCGTGTGTCGATCTCAGGAGAACGCAAGGAGGGCTTGTTGAATCAGTGTTTGGAGTAGATCCGGTGAGAAACTCGATCTAGGGTTTCGAGAGGCAGGTAAAAATCTCATTTTTATCTGAGTAGAGATCTATCTTCAATTTGGTTATTCTTCCGCATAAATAGAAAATCAAAGGTAGATCTCAATGGCAGAAGAAACTACTTCCGTTAAAACATTGAATCACTCAAGGATCGAAGTTGTCAAGTTCAATGGAACTAATAATTCGGGATGTGGAGGTGTGAGGTCATGGATGCATTGAATGCACAGAACCTCGAGGACACGCTCCTATTAGAGAGGAAGAAGACCACTACCACTGATGAAGAGTGGGCGAAGATGAACAGGTCGGCATGTGGGTTGATACGTTCATGCTTGTCACAAGACATCAAATATCTTGTACAACATGAGACGTCAGCTAAGAAACTGTGGAATACTCTTGAGAAGAAGTACCTGACAAAGAGTGTGGAGTCTAGGTTGCAGCTGAAGAGTAAACTGTATCAGTTCAGGATGCAGAAGGGAAGCACAGTAAACGAGCACATCAACCGATATACGAAGCTTCTTACAGACTTGCTGAATGTGGATGTCACTGTAAGTGAGGAAGACAAGTCAGTCATTCTCCTGAACTCACTCCCACCGGAGGAGTATGAGACATTCACGATGACGTTTATCAACGGAAGGCAGACCTTGGTGTATGATGAGGTGTCGTCTGCATTGATGAGCTATGAGACAAGGAAGAATGAGAGGCATCCTTCACAGTCAAGCTCAGTGGCGGAGGCACTGGAAGTAAGAAGCAGAAGTTCATCGCGGAAGGGTAAGGAGGTGAGAGGAAGATCGAAGTCCAGGTCGGGCTATAGGGATCTGAGGAAGGATCAGTGCATTTTCTACCGAGAGATAGGGCACTGGAAAGTGGACTGTCCGAAGTTCAAGGGAAGAAGAAGGAGTCGAAGGCTGAAACAAATCTTGCAAAAGTGGTGAATACTCAGAGGAGCAGTTCACAGGCAGATGGAGCAGATTCGGACTCATCAGGTTTCTCGTTTTCAGTCAGTTCTCCCATTATTGGTAACTCATGGAAAGATGAGTGGATTCTGGATACAGGTACAACATACCATGCGAGCCCTAACCGGGGCTAGTTTTCCAACTTTGAGCAGCTGGAGGGGTGTTCGGTCGTTATGGGCGACGATCACCCATGTAGCGTGGAGGGTGTAGGTACAATCTGAATCAGGATGTTTGATGGGATGGAAAGGGAGCTGAAAGGAGTGAGGTATGTACCTCAGATGAAGAGAAATCTAATCTCCTTGGGAACTTTGGAAGCATCGGGCATGGTGATATCTGTTCGAGATGGTGATCTCAGGATGATCAAGGGCTCGATGGTGGTGATGAAGGGCGTCCGCCGAGGCAATCTCTACTACTTGAAGGGTAGTACGATTACAGATCAGGTGGAGACTTCAAGTTCTTCAGATGATGTTGTCCCGGAGGACTGGCAGGGAAAGGTCGGACACGTAGATGGAAGGTCTTTGCAAGCTCCTGCAAAGAAGGAATCCATGGAAGGTGCTGCTACTTGCAAGTTGGAAGGTGGACATAGCGTTCTGGACAAGAAGACGGTGAGATTCAGCACCAGTTCTCACCACAATGAAGGTCTTCTTGATTGTGTTCACGTGAGTGTATGGGGACCTGCTAAGACGGCATCGCTTGGAGGTCACAGGTACTTTGTCTCTTTCATTGATTGCTCATCTAGGCAGTTGTGGATATATCCTATGAGACAAAGGGGTGAAGTCCTAGATGTGTTGAGGAAGTGGAGAGAAAAAATGGAGAGGCAGATAGGTAGGAAGGTAAAGGAGCTCTACATTGGTAATGTTGGAATAGACATTGACCAATTCCTACAGTTTGGCCAGAACACAGGGATTGCTGCTCACTTCTCAACAGGTATAGATGGGTTGGCTAAAGAGATAGTCCGTTCCTTGCTGGAGGAGGTTCGGAAGTTATTGTCTAATTCAAAATTAGACAAGTCGCTTTGGACTGAGGCGACTGAGTATGCTAGCCATCTCAGGAACAGATCGACTGCGATAGGAGTTAAAGCTCCATTGGATATTTGGTCTGGGAAATCTGCTCAAGGTCATGGTGTGCTGCGGGAGTTTGGAAGTCCGGCCTACTTCAGTGCCAAGAATGGCAAGGTAAATCCGCGAGCAAAGAGGTTTGTCTATTTGGGCGTCAAGGGAAACAACTACAGGTTGTGGGACCCCGAAGACAAGAAGATCGTGATGAGCAGGAATGTCACTTTTGGAGAGACTTCAGTGTTGAAGTTCATCGTCTCTCAGCAGGTGGAGAGGACGAAGACCAAGGGAAGATCGCAGCAGGTGGAGGTTGATGCTACTCCATCATCTTCAGGGGGTTCGGCATCAAAGGATACTTCATCGGAAGTGACACAGGGTGGAGATCATGATAACAAGAGGGATGCTGAACAGATGGACGACATTGTTGAGGATGTCGAGTTGTTTGCAGCCATTGGAACCAGGGTGAAACCACGTATGTGGGAAAGGAAGCATGAATCTCAAGCTTGTGAACGGGACAAGCTCAAGTTGAAGGCCGTTGCTCTCCATGATGGTCGGAAGAGGTTCATATGACTCAGTCTGACAGGTTCGCTGCTACAGATACAGGTACTATTATTGGAGCTTGATGAAGCTCATTGATATGAACTACGTTTGGCTTGATCCTTTTGGGCAAAGGTACGTAGGCAGCCGTAAAGGCGCAGCCATTGGTGATGCAACTCTTATGAAGCTAATTGGGTTCTCGAGATGTTATTTTGGATCTTCACGGAGAGGTGAAGAGTTGTGGCCTATTGAAGCTTCACGTAGAAATGGAGAGACTTCACGTAGAGGTGAAGAGACTTCATGTAGAGGTGAAGTGGTGTGGCCAGTTGGATCTCACGTAGTGGTGAGATGGTGTGATCTCGATGAACAGGTTTATCTTCCGGTTAGAAGATGTTGAGCTTGCATAAGGAGTGGTATGCATCCAGTTGAAGCCGATGATGTTTGGTGTGTTCTACGCAGACTTGGTTGGACCGTCAGTGGAAGACAGGAAGACTAGATAGAGCTGGTCAGTTGGAGAGTCAGTGCTGACTCGTATAAAAGTCTTCATGAGGTCGTAAAGTTGCAAAGTAGGAGCCACGGTTAGTGATCGGCAGGTATGAAAATTCTCCTAAGGTGAAGTGCAGGGAAGGCATGTGTGATGTTTTCAGGAATAGATGAGCAAAAGATTCCAAGCCGAGATCGTGTGTCGATTTCGCCGAGATCGTGTGTCGATTTCGACCGGTGAGCGCAAGCCGAGATCGTGTGTCGATTTCGCCAGGTGATAGACTGGGGTCCGTTGGATGTCGGCTCAGATTTGAAAATCTTCGCCGAGGTGGAGAATTGTTGGAAAGAGAGAGTTTACTGATGGGGAAGTTGATTAGGATCGTCGAGGGGTCGTCGAGTGATCGCCGAGGAAGTCGACGACTAAGACGAAGGAAAACAGCAGCAGAAAATAAGCAAGCAGCAGCAGAACAGGTTCTCCGGTCGACCGGGCTGGTCGACCGGACGTGCACAACGTGCACAAGTGAATCTCGGTCGACCGGCCGGTCGACCGACTGACTGTACCCTAACTCTCGGTTAGAATCGGTCGACCGGCCCGGTCGACCGGTGGAAGGGTCGGTCGACCGTCTCGGTCGACCGACAGTCGGGTTTGGGCTGAAATCTGCAGTTCGGAAACCTGTTGTATTTAAGGGCTGCTAGTGTTTTCTAGGGTTCGTATCTTGTAGAAGATCTCTGCGAAAAAGAAAGGCTTAGGGTTCTCTTGTATTCAAAGAGGCTAAGAAGCCATTGTAATCATCTTCCCTAATATAAATCTCTCCATAGATTGCCCCGAGGACGTAGGCATTGAGGCCGAACCTCGTTAGATCTGTTGTTTGCGATTGGGTGACTCTCTTCTTGGTTGTGATTGATTTCATTGTGCTAGGAGATCTGAGGATTCTCTGTTGGTTTGTTGTTGTGATTTGTCTGTGCGCACAACAAGTTTGATACAGATTATGTCGAAAAAGTTTATTCTTCTATTGCAAATTTATTTGTTTGCAACAGTCATGGGTGATAACAAATTTTATGAACAGAAATTCTAAAAATAGTATAATTAAGAGAGAATTTTCTAAACCCAAATTTGATATCCTCCTTCCTTCGCCAACTCCTTTTTTTAATAGAAAAGTTCTAAAAGTTTCTAATATTCCATAATTTTCCTCCTCCTTAACCAATTTTTTAAAAAGAAAATTTATTAAAACTTTCCGGTTTGATCTGAATCATCCTCCTTTGTAGATAAGTTCTGAAGATTTCTAATATTCCATACTTTTTCTCCTCCCTAACTAAAGAAGTTTGTAATTAGACTGGTAATGGTTTGAAACCACAGTATACCCTTGGGTTTTAAATCTCTACTATATTTATAGTGTTACAGACATATTTGTTTGTTTCAATTTGTTAGAGGAGAAGATAAAAGATCATGGAGATGATTATGAGAACAACAGATTCTTATTGAGTTGTTGATCTTGAAGCTCTAACTGATTCTTATTGTGACTCTGATCTTGAAGATCTGATTTTGTTATTGTTGAATCTGCTAACCACTTCATGGATTTGGTCAAGAGGTTACTTCAGTTGAGAAATCTGGTAGAGTTTTGATCTTCCTATTACACCCCCCACAAACTGATGTGGCATTCACGCAGCATAAGCTTGGTAGAGAGTAAAACGAACAGAGTTGAAGACAGGCCCTTTGTGAAAATGTAACGCCCCAGTCCCGCAGGTACGGGGACGTTATGACGACGTACATACGCAGGGCGAAAAACCCTCACGTACGTACGCTAAGCCTCAGTACAGTAAATAACCTCCATATAGACATGAGTTCCAGCATGAAATAAGTACAAGAATACCTGCAGAAAGGGGTTAGCGATCATAACAGATATAAAAACAGGGATAAAAGAGATAACAGGAACAAAACACAAAGATACCTATGAAGGATCTCGATGGTGAGTCTCCTCTGTGACTCCAATGGACTATTTGACAATACGATAACGCGGATCTCCAACCTGGGCATGCAAACCCAGGGTCGTCAGAAAGCGACCTAGTGAGTGGTAAAATAAAGGAGGCAATAATATGTACTATAATAATACAAGCACAATAATAATGGATAAGACATGCTGTTGTAATAGTGATACCATATCCTAAGCATATAATAAGCATATAAGTAGCAGCAGAAGTCTCTAAACATGAAAGATATAAGCATGTTATCTTTTAATACCATCACTACCTAGCCGGTTATCATCTGGTCATGTCTTTAGGCGTGTCCGGTTTATATCATAAATACTGTCGTCTAGGGGTGACGTGATAGCAGTGACCATACAGGTGGGCATAAGCAATATGAATATGCAGGTGGGCATATGCAATATAACCACAATACTGTGTTGTGCATATACAGTAATAATGTCTGCACGGAATACAGGAGACAGAATATATGCGAGGCAGATTATACATGTACATGAGCAGGATGCCACCACAGAATGTATAGCATGAAACATGTAAGGTAACAACATATACAGGTAACATGATAACGGCGAAATGGTCGGGTACAGGAACATGTACAACTAAACAATAGAATACATGTATCAGGCAAGCCATGTTAGTTATACAATAGTAGCAATCAGTACCACCTGGTATTATAATCAATCTCTTCCAGTATCCCATACCACTGGTGGTTCATACTGGAGCCCGCACTCCAGTCGAACCCATCCGGATGTGGCCTACGGGTACCATTTTCCAAAAGAGAGAGTGACCAAATAATAAGTGTTCCCGACGTCACTATTGTGTATACTGTTTTATTATGTTAATTGGAAACCCATGGTCGAGGAGTTCTTATCGGGTAAGTGTATCCCGTGCATACCCGGGATCACGGCCTTTATCAAACCCCTGGCTGCTAAGACCAGAGCCCTCCGCTAAGAGGGGAACAATAATCAAGTAACAAGAGCTCATGGAGCAATTGGTAGGTAGACTACCATCCCTTGCAGTGGGAGAACAATATGGATCCAGTATATCACCCGATAAGATCTAGTCAACCGTCGAGTCTCCCCCATACCCAGTTAACTTTATGATCTAATACGTCAAGTATACAATGTAACAAGAACAACTACTGTACATGATACGGGTAACATGATAATTGGACCAGAGCTCTGTTGATAGCATAGAACAATATAACGAGAAACGGGAACAATATAACAGGAACAATATAACGGGAAACAGGAACAATAGATGTGGGATTCCACACATCGCATATCAACAGCTCTCATGTCCAGTATCGGGAATATCCGCATCAGTAACAGGAAACAATCATATAACATGACTACGGTACCATGGAACAATAATACATGTAGTATGAACGGGAATCCATATGACAAGAATAAAGAAACCATACATGTATGTGTAGCAGTGATATGCTGAGAATCCATATAACGATGATAACAACCAAGAATATGACACGCGGTAGTCCGTGCATTGGTATATCTGTGTACTAATGAAACATTTATGTGTAGCAATAATCCGTGTAATATCTCTGTGATAGTACATGTAATAACAGTGATCAGTGTATCATATAATACCATGTCCAGTGTCCGTGTAATGATGATCCCGGTGCATGCAATACCGGTATCCTGCAGTCATATCTCGTGACAGTGTAGTGTGATCTGATACAGTGGCTCAGTATCTATGTGACGATAGTTATCTAACTGTGATACAAGACATGAACATGAAATAATAGTGTCCAAACATATGGTGAACTAGTGGTCCGAGTGTCAGTGGCTGTGCAGGTATGATGACCGTGTCCGAGTTGTCTCTGCCAATATTTATTGGTATTATAATTACCTTCTTATCTGCATTCTAAATCAGGAAATACCTAACAATATTCTAGGTTATTCATATTATAATGCATGTCTAATCATTACCAGTTAATAATTAATAGTTACCGTATTTTATCCATAATCATGATTTGTCACAGAAAGCAATCAATTCATATCCCTAAACATGATAAAAGATAATTTATAAAATAAAAACACTTACAAACTAGCCATAGGAAGGTAGCTCTCTTTCCCACGATCGCAACGGATCCAGAATCGTCCCAATCGGAGTCCGGATGCTCCCGATATCGCCCGAATACTTTAGTGGGTTTGGATGCGGGTTTGGGCTCATAACGGGTCGGGTTTAGATCCAATACCCAAACCCGTTAACTTAAGTTATTGGGTAATGGGTTAACGGGTCGGGTTTAGGGATTAATGGGTTAAAGGGGGTTTGGGATTTGGGTTTGGGTTCATGACCCGTTAAGGGTTGTGAACCCATCAAAAGAACAAGGGCGGCAGCAGCAGCAAGGAGGCTGCTGCTGCGCGCGCGCTGTGGCCGGCCAGCTGGCGGCAGGGGGCCCGCCGGCGGCGGTGGCGGTTCAGGCCGCGATAAAGGGAGAGGGAGAGTGAGGGTGAGAGAAGGAGAAGAAGTAGCAGAAGAAGAAAAGAAGAAAGAAAAATAAGAAGAAGAAGAAAAGGAGAAAAAGAAAAAGAAAGGGTGAGGGTTGGTGCCCGGTGGCTCGCCGGCCACCGGGGCTTGCTTGCTCGCCGGCGGCAAGGCCGCGGCGGTCGGCCTCCGGGCTGAAAAGAGGACAGAGAGAGAAGGGGAGAGAGAGAGAGCTATGTAGAGAGAATTAGAGAGAGAAAGAGTTTGGAGAGAGAGAGAGAGTTTGAGAGAGAGAGTGTTTGGGGAGAATTAGAGAGAGAGAGAGAGAAAGAGTGCGAATGAGAGAGGGAGAGAGAGATTTAAGTAGAAAAGAGAGAGATAGGGCGGTTGGTAAGGCGGTGGGGGAAAATTTCCAGAGAAAGGGAGAGGAGAAGGGAAAAGAAGGGAAAAGAAAAAAAGTAAAAAAATAATATTTTAATATTATAATATGGGCTCAATATTCGACCAGCTCCGAACGGTGCCCAAAAATTACAAAAAATAGAGAATATTATCCTGAGACGTAATCTGAAAACAATTTGAAGAAATTCAATCCGGTTTGCAAATTAAAAATCCTGGAAGCTGTCGCCAGTACCGGCGACACCAGTTTGGCCGGATTTTTGATAAATTCGAAAAAATCCCCAAAAATAACCAAACGTAGCTCATGTGATTCTAAGACATACGGTGAAAGCCAATTCTCAAAATACAACTCCATTTGTGAATTAAAAATCGGAAAGCAGATTATCGGTATCGGTCGACACCGACAACGGAGATTTTCCAAAATAATCCAGAAAAATTTCAGAAAATCCTGAAAAATCTAAAATATTAGGAAATGACATTTGAAACTGAAATCAGCTCAATCAGACTACCACGAAGGTCAAATCAATTTTGTACGTCGTATCGCGTACCGATACGGTGATACGTACACCGGGAAGCAGGGGATTACAGAAAATATCTGCAACTTGGTCGTTGTGTGAATGTAACGAACATGGAGTTCTCGACGGACTACTTTATCACGAACATAGTGGTAATCAATTTCCAAATGCTTCATTTTGGAATGGAAGATGGGATTGGAGGCGAAGGAGATAGAACTAATGTTATCACACCAGATTATGGGGGTTGTGAGACTGATATGCAAGTCAAGAAATTGGGAGCGTAACCGTGAGATTTCCATCGCCGTGTAAATTAATTGGTGATACTCTGCTTCTATACTAGAGCGGGAGATCATTCGATGTTTCTTAGCACTCCAAGAAATGAGAAAACCACCAAGGTAGATACAATAATCACCAGTTGAATGCCTGTCATCTGGATTACCACCATAATCTACATCCGACAATCCTTGAACAGAAAGAGCACCAAGTTTGTAGAACAAACTATGAGTTGGGGTTTTCTTCAGATAACGTAATATACGTTTGACAGCCATTTAATGTGAGCTAGTGGGTTGATGCATGAACTGGCATACTTGGTTCATGGCAATGAAAGATCTGGACTGGTAAAGGTGATATACTGAAGAGCACCAACAATGCTATGATACATTGAGGCATCAGGCAGGGGATCACCATCATAACGACTAAGCTTTCTCCCAGTAGGAACAGGAGAATAATGGGTTTTGCATCTTGAGGTAGTGATAAATGAACCAAGAAATAATCACTCTTGGATTCGTGAAATCCCTGTTTTCAAGATAGTCGAGAAGCGTTTAAACCATGCCCTTGGAAATTGCTTCAAGCCATAGAGAGACCTGTGTAGGTAACAAACATGATGAGGAAAGTTGGGGTCTACGAACCTTGCAGGCTGCCACATATAGACCTCTTCTGTGAGAAACCCATACAAGAAAGTATTGTGAACATCAAGTTGACGAATAGGCCAGTGGTACTGATGGATTGCCAATGCGATGATTGTATGAATAGTAGTGTACTTGACAACTGGACTAAATGTTTCAGTGAAATCTAGTCCATCCTGTTGATGAAAACCCATTTGCGACTAAACGAGCTTTGTACCTGTTAATAGATCCATCCGGCCGCCGTTTGATTTTAATGACTCTTGGTAAAATGTTCATACGTGGTCATGCTGGCACCAACGACCATGTCCCATAGAGTTGTAAAGCATCAAACTCTGCTCCCATAGATTTTCTCCAAGCAGCTTGTTTAACGGCCTGACTAAAACATGAGGGTTCAACATCAGAGTCATTAGTCTCAAGCAAAGCATATTTAGGATTGGGTTTAACAATTCCTGTATGGCTCCTGGTAACCATCTTGTGGGTCGAAGATGCTATAGAGAGGGGTGGTGTAGGAATGGGAAGTTGTTGTGGTGGTGAAGTTGAAGATTGAATAGTTGGATGTATTGGTAATAAGTTAGGTGGTTGGGTATGTTGATCTGGAGAGTTATGAGTAGGTGGAGATATTAGAATTTGAGTGAATGGCACTGGATCAGAATTAAGTAAGAGGGTAAAGGAGTCTGGGTAAATGTTGGGTGGTGATTATGTATAAGAGATATCTTGAAAAGGGAATAAGTGTTCATCAAATACCACATGACGAGAGAGGTAGACACGACCCATAGAAATATTGAGACAATGATATCCCTGATGGTTAAGAGAGTAGCCAAGAAAGACACATTTTTTTGGTGCGAAATTGAAGTTTATTGGTAATAAATGGGCGAAGATAAGAAAAGCATGCACAACCGAAAATCCGAAGAAAATCATATTTAGGAGGTCGATTAAACAACTTGGTATACAGTGTGGAGAATTGAAGAGTGCGTGTAGGTAGACGATGTTGGCCCAATGGCTTTCCACTCTAGTTTTGATGATGATCAACACTCATGTAGTTATGTTTGCTAATATTCTTGTGTTTCTAAGTTTCAGATCATTAACAGGATATTAGGTTGGTGATTAGCTTCAACAAGATGATTAGAAGCTATTCATGTTGATTCCGGTGCAAAGCTTAAAGATCATACCTTTGCACTTGGAGAATCACGGAGTTTGGACCGAGTCTACTTGAAGATGAAGATCGTCAAGAAGACTTAGGTATCTAGTTTAGAGTTTGTGTTTTAGATCCACATTTGTAAAGCTTAGTTTGGTTGATATGCTCAAGTGCACAAAACACACACGTTTCATGATTTGGTTTTTGGTTTTCATGAATAATAGATCAAAACAAGTTTACCTTATACCTATGTATATTAGATATGTTCTAGATATACATACATGTTTTAAACTTGCTAGACAAACTTATTTTGACTATCCTATTCATGTTTTGGAAAATTCTAGTTTGATAAAATACAAGTTTATTTTTGATAAAATTGGCAAGACACAAAAATGAATTGATATGATTGATATATGTCTTGAAATTTTTATCACAAGTTTGGTTATCAAAGTAAAATGATAAAACAAGTTTTAGAAAAACATATTTTTAGAAAAACAGTTTTTATTGTGATTAAAACTATTTTTTAGATTTACTGTGAATTTATGGGATTTTTATTGAGTGAAAAGACCTATTTTCAAATCCCGTATCTGTGCAGAACTGAGGACTGGCTGACAGGCCAAGTCGGTCGACCGGACCGGTCGACCGCACCATAGGCCGGTCGACCGGGACGGTCGACCGATGTGCACAAGTCTGTGCACGTTTTGGAGTCTCTGGGACGGTCGACCGGGCCGGTCGACCGAGATGAGAGTTCTGCTCTCAGGATGTTTCGGTCGACCGGGCCGGTCGATCGCTATTGCACAACGGTCACATTTTTGACCGTTGGCGGTCGACCGGACCGGTCGACCGGCAGTCTGTCAGACTGCCAGCTCAGCCTAACGGCTAGTTTTGTATAGGGGCTATATAAACCCCATCTCTTTGGGGATTTTGGCCAAGTTTTTTTAAGAGAAAAAATACTAGTTTTCTGAAGTATTTAAAAGAGTTTTCAAAAGAGTTTAAGTGCAAAAACTTCTCATCTTTATTGTTTTAGGGTTTTTAGAAAATCAAAGAAAAATAGGTTTTTGGGATTTTTGCTTAGATCTTCAATTCTATCATATTGCAAGTATTTTCCCAAAGATTTTTCTTTGTTGCTTGTTTCCAAAAACACTTGTTTTCCACACTTGAGCTATCTTCTATCCTAAACTATTAGGATCTTTGTTTTGTGGAAAAATAAAGAAAAAGAGAGTTTGTGGTTTTGAACCACTTGTTGTAAACCCTCCTTTATTTGTTGTATCCCTCTTCGGTAGAGGTGATCGGAGTGGTATTGGTTTGCTCCCTCTTCGGTAGAGGTGGAGTTTGGTTGTGAGCCTCTTCGGTAGAGGTGTGTGGATTGGTTGTTGTTGGTTGTTGGCCTCGGTGGAGGTTGTTGTATTGAGAGAGGAGTTAGGTACTCCTTGTGTTGTAAGAAATCCTCTTCGGTAGAGGTTCCCTCGGT
Source organism: Agave tequilana (assembly GCA_038442645.1). Classification (NCBI taxonomy): domain Eukaryota; kingdom Viridiplantae; phylum Streptophyta; class Magnoliopsida; order Asparagales; family Asparagaceae; genus Agave; species Agave tequilana. The sequence continues at coordinate 25,050 of JAVJIF010018032.1, read as the reverse complement.
GGGAGTTGAGATAGTGGAAATCCTACACGGTGGTGTAGGCGGGGATGTAGAGCAAGGTGCTCGAACCTCGAAACAAATCTTGGTGTTTGCGTATTGATCCATTGTCTCTCTAACTCTCTCTCTTATATTTGTGCAAAGCATCATATTCATATCATATCATATTTGCTTGTGTTGTGCATATTTCATATTGCCTTGCATTTATTCATATTGCTATTCATTCTTATATGCTTGGCTTGATTGTGTGTATTTCATATTGCTTGGATTGCTTGTGTGTGTGTGCCTAACTTATACTCATCCAACAAGAGCTTCACATAGCGCCTCAACCCATTTCAAGGGAATCAAGAGGAGTAAGTCCAGAGCCTCGCAAGGGGAATTCGGCTACACTTGTTGTATTGTATCAAGTTTGTGCAACATTTGCATTAGCTTCCGCATTTAGAGCATTTAGTTTTAATTTAGTTCTAGATTAGCGTTTACACCTATTCACCCCCCCTCTAGGTGTGTTTTTCAGACGATTGATTAGATATAAAGCGGTATTTAATGCATCTACCCAATAGGATAGGGGCATGTGATAATGAGCAAGTAAGGTGAGCCCAATTTCAACAATGTGGCGATGTTTATGTTCGACTAGACCATTTTGTTTGGGATGAGATGGACATGAAGAGAGAAATTGGATGCCATAAGTGGCAAGAAATTGTTTAAAAGTATGTTTGGTATAATCTCCACCGTCATCAAATTGTAAAGCTTTGATTTTAGAAGAAAATATATTTTCACCTAGTGTTTTGTGTTTGACAAAAATACCAAAGACTTCGCTGTTATAATGCATAGGAAAAATCCATGAGTATCTGGAGTAATCATCAACAAATAAAACATTATATTTAGAACCCAACATAGAAGCAATAGGAGAGCTTCAAACATCAGAATGAATTAAATCTAGTGGATTATTTGAAGCAGAATTGGATCACTAAAAAGGTGATTTGGAGCTTTTATTCAAAGGATAAGAGTGATAAATAAAAGACTACTAGAGCCCGGTAAGCATTTATTTGATAACAGTTTGAGACGATGGCCAAGGTAGGATGGCCAAGACGAGAGTGCCAAACTTGAGCAGCAACCCGAGCACCAAGAAAAGCAAAAGGACGACTCTTAGCAGTAGAAATTTGGTGGTGTATATTCATGAAATAGAAGCCATCGTTACTCGGTCCACGGAAAAGCGTCTTCCCCTTCTTTATATCCTTGATATAGAAAAAACATGAAAAAACACAAAGAAGCAGTTATTGTCACAGGTAAACTGATGAACAGAGAGGAGATTAGTGAAAATATTAGAACAATGAAGGATATTAAAAAGCTTAAATGTAGAAGAGTTATGTGAAAAAGTAGATGAGCCAACGTGGGATATGAGCAAACCTTCACCATTCCCTACAACAAATTTGTCAGCTCCACGATAGAAGTCATGAACCATAAGGTTTGCAAGATTGTTGGTGATGCGGTTGGATACCCCAGTATCTGTCACCCAAGTGGATGCATCAGTGTTGGTAGGTGGCCTGGTTGCGATCATGGCTGAGAACTATTTAGTTGGGACACGCCATTCGAAGGCAGGGTCCATTTGGTGGTAGCAATTTATTGTCGTGTGTCCAGGAGAATTGTTGAACTGACACACAACCACGCCCGCAGTCTCCGGAGGCAAGGCAGACAATAATGATAAGGAATTGGTTCCCCCCTGACCACGCCCACGGAAGGAGGTTCCGTGACCTCAGTTGTTATAGCTTTGACTCGAGGACACAGATTGTGTAGAAGCATACAATGCTGTTGGGGAACCATCAAGGGCTGGAGAAGAGTATGACTTCATCCTTATTTTCGCACCAAGAAGAAGAGATACAAGATCGCATCATAAGAGATCGGCATGTCTCAGGTTTGTGCGGAGCTCACAGTGGCTTCAAATGCCAGACCTATGTTGTTCATGATGATGGAGATGAGATCGTCATCGTCGACTGATTTTTCAACCAAGGCCAGATTGTGAGCAATGTGGGTAACTTTATCCACAAAGTCTGTGACAGAGAGGCCTTCACCTTTGGTGCTGAACAACTCGTTGCGCAGGTGCATATGCGATTGTGGGATTGAGAAGCATACCTTTTTCAAGAGACACACATGTCTCATGTGAGGACTTGGAGTCTGCCACAGTGGAGAGTACTAAGAGTGTGAGTGAGTTATTGAACCAACTCAACACAAACTGATCCTTCTGCCGCCAATCTTCATACGCCGGATTGACTTCGGTGGTTGCCACACCGTTGTCACCTAATCTGAACTATGATGGACACTTGACAGTTCCATCTATAATTCCCATTAGACTCTTCATGTTGAGGATGTGAGAGATTTGGGCTAACCATAATGGATAATTAGGCCGATCAAGACTGATCTTCAGAAAACCGATAAGGTTGGGTACAACAGCGCTGGAGTTCGTTGTGAAAGTAACCATCGCGAATGAAGGGTAAATTTCAGTGGCGTATAAGATTGTATAAATTTTTCAGTAGAATAATGGCTCTAATACCATAAAGAAGTTTGAAATTAGACTAGCAATGGTTTCAAATCACAGTACACCCTTGTGGTGTAAATCTCTACTATATTTATAATATCACAGACACATCAGTTTGTTACAATTTGTTACAGGAGAAGATAGAAGATAATGGAGATGATCATGAGAACAACAAATTCTTATTGTGATGTTGATCTTGAATATCTAACTGATTCTTGTTGCGATTCTGATCTTGAAGATCTGATTTTGTTGTTGTTGAATCTGCTAACCACTTCATGAATTTGGTCAAGAGATTACTTCAGTTGAGGAATCTGGTAGAGCCTTGATCTTCCTATCATTAACCAATATTTTAAAGTGAAAATCTACTAAAACTTTCCAATTTGATCTTAATCATCATTCTTTGTAAATTCTAAAAATTTCATTTTTTAATTAAAATTCAAAAGTTTTCTAGAATTTCTCAATTTGATCTTCTTCCTTCTTTTTCATGCCTATTCTAAAAGTTCTATTGTTTGAGACAAAAAAAATTCTATAAATTTTAAAAGCTTCCAATTTGGGTCATTTTCTCTTCCCTCTCTCAAAGTTCTAAACATTTATGACGATCACCAAAATTTTAATCTCGTTTCTCGTTCCTTCATTTAATTTTTAACAATTTTTAAACTGATTTTGTTTAAATTTCCAGCAACTTTGCCTTGAAAGAGAAGGATAGGAACTTCTTCAATTTCAGTTTTGTCGCAAGCTAAAGCTATTGAAGGCCCGTTGAAACTTCTCAATGAGAGGAATTTTGGTCATATTGCTTCACGAGCTGAACGGGCTAGGTTACTCCTTAAACTGGCTCAGGTACAGATCCAAACTCAAATTGATAATTATGAACTTCGGGAAAAGGTTGTGGAGTTACGTAAAAATGCATTGGCCTTATCTAAGGCGGAGATGGACTACTTTTATCAGCTGGCTAAATGCACCTATGTTTCTAAATCTGATAAATGCACTAAGTTCTTTCACAGTATTGTGAAAAGAAACAAGGGGAGGGGTTATGTGGCGGCTATTTCTAAGGAGGATGGTTCATTGACGGAGTCGACGGAGGAGGTAGCATTGGAATTTAGTCGATACTTCGAGGGACTTCTGGGTACTAGTTCTCAGGTAGAGCATGTTGACCCACAGGTGCTTCATTGTGGGGAGGTTATCTCCTCCCATCAAGCTTGTGATCTGTTGAAGGAGGTTACCTCGGAGGAGATAAAGGAGGCACTGTTCGGTATTGGGAATGACAAGGCACCGGGTCCGGATGGATATAGTGCACTCTTCTTCAAGACAGCATGTGATATTATTGGTGTTCAGTTCTGTGATGCTGTTAAGGAATTTTTCTTATCAGGATCTCTTCTGAAGCAAATGAATCACACTTTGATTGCTTTAGTGCCTAAATCTGCTCATGCTAAAGCTGTGAGTGAATTTAGGCCTATTGCCTGTTGTAATGTGATCTATAAAGTGATTTCTAAAATCCTGGCTGCGAGGCTGCGACCTGTGCTTGGAGGAATTATAGATAATTCGCAATCTGCTTTTGTGGAGGGCCGGAGTATGATTGAAAATATTCATTTGGTCCAAGAGTTATTGCGAAAGTATAACAGGAAGAGGATATCCCCGAGATGCTTGATTAAAGTGGACCTCCGGAAAGCATATGATTCGGTCTCTTGGGAATTCCTTGCTGAGGTAATGACTGGTCTTAGATTCCCAGACAGATTTATTGGATGGATTATGCAATGTGTAACTTCTCCATCTTATTCTATTGGCATGAATGGAGGGATGTGGGGGATGTTCAATGGAAAGAAAGGATTGCGACAGGGTGATCCTTTGTCTCCTTTTCTTTTTCTTATATGCATTGAATATCTATCGAGGAGTCTAAAGGTGAGTACAAACAGAATGGGGTTCAAATTTCACCCTAGGTGTGGAAAGCTTAGGTTGTCACACCTGGCATTTGCTGATGATCTCATGCTCATGGCGAGAGGGGATATTCCTTCTGTCAGTATTATTATGGATAGCCTCAGGGATTTTGGTTTGAAATCGGGACTGTGTGCTAATTTGCTCAAGTCTAGCCTCTTTACGGCGGGAGTATATGGAGAGGAACTTGTTCAAATGAGGCAGGTGACTGGTATCCCTGTTGGTGTGATGCCTTTCGTTATCTCGGTGTCCCGTTGGCGGCTCAGAGGCTTCAGTTGGACCATTTTGCACCTCTTGTTGATAAAATAACTATGTATATCAACTCATGGGTGGCTTCCAGTCTTTCTTTTGCGGGTAGAGCTGAGCTTATCAGATCAGTGCTACAAGGAGTGGATTGCTTCTGGCTATCTATTTTTCCGGTTCCAGGTGCTATCATAGAGAGGATAACTCGGCTGTGCAGGAATTTCTTATGGCATAAGCGCCATCATCCGGTTTCATGGAAATCCATATGTTTGCCAAAATCAGAAGGTGGATTAGGATTCCGAGATCTAAAAACTTGGAATGATTCCCTGCTAGCAAAATCCTTTTGGAACATTCACAAGAAAAAGGACACTTTATGGGTGCGTTGGGTGCATCATATATACCTTAAAGGGGATGTCTCTGCTTGGGAATGGAAATGTATTAGGGACGACTCGCCATTGCTAAAGAGGCTAGTTGCGATACGAGATAAAATATGTCTTGTAGAAGGTTCAGTTGAGGTGGCAAAGAGGAGGTTATCCTCTTGGGCGGTAGGTGAGCGGATGTGCATATCGCTTGGATATGAGTTTTTCAGATATAAAGGTCCCAGGCTAGCTTGGACAAGCTCAGTTTGGAATTCGTATGTCACACCAAAGCATGCTTTTACTCTGTGGCTTGCAGTGCGGAAGAGGCTACCTACAAAAGATAGATTGACCTTTCTTCAGGTTGATGAATCGTGTGCACTCTGTGTTGGTAATAGGGAATCGGCAGAACATCTATTCTTTCAATGTTCCTTCTCTGCTATGGTTTGGAGATGTATTAGAGAATTGCTGGGTATCTCTCGGGGGATGTCAACTATCTCTAGTGCTCTTAAGTGGATAAAGAAGGAGGCGAAGGGTTCCAGTGGAAAATCAAAAGCTAAAAAGGTGGCCCTTGCTTGTACTGTCTATCATATCTAGAATGCCCGCAATATGAAAATTTTTGAAGGCCAGGCTCAGGAGGTGATTTCTACTGTATTCAAGATTAAACTGCACATCTATAGGATTGTATTCGCTTTGGATCCAAATACAAATGTGGCGTTTTGAGAATCTGGAATTCTATCAGGAAAATGGGTTGCCAGCAGAATTAGTCGACTAGTGGGTGGTTCTAGTCGACTACAATCTTATATAGTCGACTAATGTTTTGGTATAGTCGACTCCTGCGGCAACAGAGAAGATGGATACATCCAGCTCAACTTCTTAGTAGACTTAACTTTATGGTTAGTCGACTTGGTGCATGTTAGTCGACTAGGCTTTCTGATCTAGTCGACTAGATTAATGTATAGTCGACTAGGTATTCTGATATAGTCGACTGGAGCATAAACAGAGAACAAAGCTACTTCCAGAACACTTTTCAAGTCGACTAGTAATTGGGTTAGTCGACTACTACTATTAGTCGACTAAACTTGTGATTAGTCGACTGATAGGATCTTGAGTTTGGCTGTGAGGATACATTGTAAGGGGTAGTTTGCCGATTTGGCTTTCTTACAGTTTTGATAAATAAAATTTACATTCTCCAAAAAAAAAGAAGGATAGGAACTCAATGAACCGAGAACAGGGAATCGAGGAGGGGATTAGAGAAGAGAGTGAAGAGAGGGGAAAACTGAACCAAATAGAGTTTTGGTTTCGATTGAAAATAAAATCAATGGCTAGGATTGTTTCTTAGGGAAATGAAGGCTTAAAATCAGAGGTCAAGATTAATAAGAAGAATTGATGATTATGATTTACTCTGGACACACTCTATTATAAAATGTAAAAGTTAACAACAACTATATTATATTATTTAGCTCTATATTATAAAACGAAGAGAATAAAAAACTATCAAACTTTAATAATGGGCATAAAGGTTTACAAGGAATTCAGTCCAACTTAAAAACTATCATAAAAATTGTATTAGTATTTAGATATTTTGTTGAAGCAGAAATCTTATTTGGAAGACATCACCTTAAGTTGCGATTGTCAAACAAAATCAAAAAACTATGTGGTTTTATGTGAATTTTGAGAAAAATAATTCATGATATTTTTTATGTGAATTTTTGGATATATAAGAAAATATGAAAACATATTAAAATCATGATTTTTAAAATTTCTATTCTGAATAAAATTTTCAAATTTCAAGATTATCTTGTATAGTTCATGGCAGGGTTCAGCTAGGGCGTGTTTGGTTGCAAGGAAGTGGGCGGAAGTAAGAAAATGGGGAAGTATAATTGCTCACTTTCTTATCTATCTAAATACTGAAAAAGAAAAATGAGAAAACATTTTTTTTCTTTTCTCCTTTTCTTTTTACACAACCATTTCCTTACTTTCAGGGTGTTACAGTTAATTTTGTGATCATGTCTCATTTGTAATAAGTTGTAACTCAAAATGATTAAATTTGTGATAATGTAAATCTCACTTGCATTCTAATTACAATCTAATTTTTATTTTTCTTAATTAATTTTTATTTTAATATTATTTTGCGGTCAAATTTGTGGTCAACTTTTCCACTTTCACTTTCACATTACCATTCAAACAACGAAAAAGATATGACATTTTTCAAACCACACTCCCAAAAAACATCCAAACACCAGAAAACTCACCAACCAATTCCTCGGTTCTAAAGGGAACTATTACAACTTCCTCACTTCTTCATTTCCTCACTTTCACCTCTAACCAAACAGTCCCTAATAAATCCGGTTTCTTTTACAAATTATATCTATTAGGAATTCTTATCTCTACTGTTATAATAGGAGAAGAAATCTACAAATTATAATTAGAGAAGCCCAGTTCTACTGTGCTCCACGCTCAAAATTACAAAATTTCCTGTAACTCTTTTCTATAATATAAAATTATAATTTGAGAAGCAGTTGAAGGACTTTTGTCTTTTTTTTTTTCTCAACATATCAGGCCTATCCTTCATAGATTTCCACGTAGTAACTTCTTAGTTTTATAAGAACTTGAATTATGTATTGAGATCCAAATATTTAAAAATAATTTCAAATTAGGCAGTTTTCGGATTTAACAATGCAGGTTTATAGACTCAGAGTATAGTTAGTTCATTAAAAAAATAGTTTAAAAGTAACTTAAATATAAAAAAAATTATTGATAAGTATATTTTCAAACCACCAAGAGCCCTTTTATCTAAAGTGGGAGGACAGCGAGAGAGGAGTGTGGCTATTCACACCCGCAGAATTGATTAACACACCCACATTTTTAGAATAAAAGTTGGAAGACAGTTTTAATTTTAAATCGAAAGACCAAAACAGTATTGATTAACTCTAATATCACAGCCAGAGGAAATCATATTCCTAAACACACATAAATAATAAACCCACCCAAATTCTATTTCTAATCAATCCTGCTTCTTTTTTATTCTTTTAAAATATGCTTCTTCTCCACCTACATAAACCCTACAAAATTTCTTGACGTCTATGCCATCAAAAAAATTTAACATTGATAGTTATGGACAAACAAATAATATCATGAGAGCATTGCAATGATCAAAATGTAAGTTTTTCCCAATAAATTAAATTATTTTCTCCCTTTTTATGTAGTTTTGCATTACTAATTCATCATAAATACTTTGCATTTGACCTCTCTACACTTCATGTCACAAAATAAAACATGTTTCTCTTCCTCTCAATTGGGAATTTATTAGTTTTTATTTTTTTATTTTTAAATTTTAGATTATTGGGTAGAAATTAAATATCTATGATCTTAGCAAACAAACTTACATATTCTTTCGTTGAAGTAGCACATTGTAAATTCCAACCTCTCAGTTAATAGAATATAGACTATTTTTATAACTTTATAAAAGATGTTTTAAAAAAATTGAATAGTTTGATAAAAGAAATTTTGACTAAAATACTCTAGTGATATAACTCAATACAATACACATGTGACATAATACTAAATAATTTACCATCCACAATACGGGTCTTTTCTTTTCCTAGAAAAAAATATATTCATGTAATATAATATGTATTAACACTATTCTAACAAACTAATTAACGCAAACATTTATACATGTTGATATCATATACAATACTGAATATCATCGGTCTGAAGAGTTATATTTTGAATTAGATTTGAGCTAAAAGAATATCACTTAAAAAATATTATTCTACTATTGAAGATTTTATCGTTTTTTGGCAAACTAATCATTAAAGAGGGTTGCTTTTAAGTTGCGTTCCTCCCAATCTAAAGAAACACAATTGCATAATTATATTGACAGTGCCTTCACAACTAATTTCAAAGGTCTGTCTATAATAATTAAATCTTTAATTTATAGTTATTCATTTGTATTTCTAAGGGGAAAAAACAAAAGTAAAGAAACAAGAAATATGGGTCCTTTGAGGTCAGTTTTAACCGAGATTTTCAAGAGCAATTTTTCACATCTTCTCAAGTATTTTCAGCTACTTTTCTAAAGAAGTTTTTATGCCAAAATCTCTTATCTTTATTTGTTTCAAAGTTTTTGGAAAACCAAAGAAAAACAAGATTTGAGAATTTAGTTTTGTTCTTAAATTTCATATCTATCAAGAAGTTTTTCCCAAGTATTTTCTTTATTATTTCTTTTCCAAAACACATTATTTTCTCACACGAGCTATCAATTCTATTCCTATCTTTAGGATCTTGTTTTTGTGAGAAAATTGTTTGTGATCCTTTGAGATCACCATGAGAGTTTGTGATCATTGGATCACCAAGTTGTAAACCTTTTTCTTTGCTTTTGCTTTTGGCCTTCCCTCTTGTGTAGAGGTGATTGTGTTTGAGAGAGGAGTTGTGTACTCTAAGTGTTGAGTTGTAATTCCTCGTGAAGGTCCCTTTATGGAAGGTCCTGTGTGAACATAGCGAAAATCCTTCTGTGTGAAGGCGGGGGCGTAAAGCAGTGGCTCGAACCTCGAAAATATCTTGGTATTTGCGTTTGATCCACTATCTCTTAACTCTCTCTTTATATCTTGCATTATTTTTACTTGTTTATATTCATACTTGTGTTCAACCAAAAGAGTTTTTAATAGCACCTCAGCTCTTAGTCTAGAGGAATCTAGAGGAGTAGTTCTAGAGCCCTTCATGAAAAATTCGGGTATACTCTTAGTTACACATAGTGCGTTTGCAATTAAGTTTTTAATTCCGCATCGCTTGTCCTAGATTAGCTTGTACATCTATTCATCCCCCTCTAGGTGTACTTACAATGCATTTTCTGAAGGCCACAGAGAACAATTGAGTAGAGATAGATTTTAAGCTAGATTTTTACCCTAGTTTAGTTTAGGGTTTTGTTTTTCTTTTTGTGTAATTTTCAGATTTATTTATGTAACTCAGAGGAGATAAGAGTTTCATGAGAGAATGAGTGAAGCATGTACCGACAGTGACACCGATGTAAGTTGTTCTTCTTTTCTATCATCGTTACTTCATTTAATCAAAAGTTTATGTTTTATATTCTTCCTCTTCTTTCTACTTTTCTTCTTTTGCGACTGATGATAATCCAAGTGAGTCGAATAGCATCAGTATTATCTTGCCTTTGCGAGTGCCACCAATAGCTCATGACGATGGATCCATCCCCAAAGTTCGTACCATTCATGCTTTGTCGATGAAGCCTTGATGATATAATATGGACCGGGATAGAATTAGATCTTATGAGTTATGCGCTGATCGCCTCCGAGGTAAATATGCCAACGATTCAAGGTAAGTCATCAATCCAAAGAGGTAAGTAAGTATTTTTAGTGTTTCTTTCTTTCTATCATTTCATTAGTTTACATCACTATCACTTTAAAAACACTCTTTCTTTTCTTTACTCTTTTCACTTCTTTCTTTAACTTAGTTTCCCTTTTTCAAAATCATCATCTTCTCTAATCTTCTAGTTTCTTCCTAACTTAACCATAGATTTATTTTCTTTTCTTTTAGACACATAGAAGAACTTTTAACCAGTCTAAGTGACCTAAAAGAGAACTTACAACATGCTTCCAGCAAGTCCTCCTTGTGGATCACGACCCGCATAGTCACTTCCTATAGTGGTAGCATGGAGAACCTTGTCTATTCTTCATTTCTAAATTATGTATTTTCTGTGCAGGTTTTACCTCAATCAAGGTCCACAAAAGAGAGGAGAGAGGGTGAGGGAGGAGAGAGAAGAAAGAGAAGAGAGAGAAAGAGAGAAAGAGAGAAAAGAAAGAGATATAGATAGAGGGGAGAGGAAATCAGGAGGGTGACAGGCTGCCCAGCACGCGGTCGGCAAGGTGGCGTGGCGGGGCTGGCCGCCGCGGCCACGGCCGTAGGGGAGGAGGAAGGAAAAAGGAAGAAAGAAAAGAAAAGAAAGAAGAATAAAAAAATAGGGGGAAGTAGAAGAGGGGGGAGGTCGGTAGTGGTCGCCGGAGTCGGGGCAAGCCGCCAGGGGTGGGCGACAGCCGATCTGGACGGATCTTGTTAGAGAAGGAGTTTTGGGGGGAAGAGTGTAATAGGAGTTAGAGAGGAGAAAGAGGAGGAGAAGGGGGGAGAGAGAGAGGAGTAGAGAGGTGGGCGCGTCGCCGGCTAGAGGTCACGGTGTGGCAGCGCGGTCCCTCATGGCAGCGGCTGTGGCATTCTCAGGAAAAGAAAGGAGAGAAGGGAGAGAGAGAGGAAAATAGGAGAGAGAAAGAGAGAGGGAATGAAGAGAGAAAGAAGAGATATCATAAGGGAGATATTTTCTCGGTGGGGGTGTGCCACGTGGCAAGCCCAGATGATGGGAAAAAGAACGAAAATTCCTTTAATAAAATAATTTATTTTAATAGGGTAAAATTCAAGAAATTCAAAAAATCTCCAAAAATACCCAGAGGTAGAAAACATCCTTATGAGGAGCAATATGAAATTATTTTTTAAAAATTTAATTTTATTTTCAAATTAAAAATCTTGGATTCAACCAGTAATACCAGCTGACACCAAATCCGGTCGAATTTTGATTAATTCAGAAAAAATCTTCAATTCACTAAAATAGAAAATATGATTAAAAAATAATTAAAAGAAATTTTTAGAAATTTAACTCTTTTTGTAAATTAAAAATCCGGGAACTGACCAGCAATACTAGTCGATACCGATTTTGAAGATTTTGTAGAATAACTCGGAAAAATTTTAAAAAATCATGATAAATCTAAAACATTGAAAAATGATGTTTGAAATTGAAATTGGTCAAATCTGACTATCAAAAAGATCAAATCAAGCTGTACACTGGAATCGGGTTCCCGGTTCAGACTCGGGCTGACTCTGAGTTTAAGAATCCGGATCCAATACAAAATAATAAGATAAATAATCACAAAACAAAAATAAATATAGGAGAAAATCAAAAAATATGATCAAAAAATCAGAGCACATATCTAAGTACGTATTTCGGGAAGGGGGTGTTACATCCTCCCATTCTAATGAAAAGAGAACCTATCCAATTTCACCGAAGTCGGTGGCTGCCAATCACTGGTCTAAGTAAAAGAATGACTAATAAGTGGAGGTTCAATTAGACAGAGGGATCAAATGAATTTGTTGAATCCTCTCATTTCTGGGAGATGGATTTCTGCCTCTTCTCTCACCGAAGTATCTGGTAACATTAAAATCACCTCCTACCAGCCACAACCACGTCATCCAACTTCTGGTTCTCAGCATTTTTGCCAAAAACCTGTACAAATTGGTGGCCGGTACGGGGAATGGTTAATTTAATGGATATGAGGAATTCACCCACAAGTTCACTAGTATAAACAAAAACATTATCGCGCCACCCTATTAACTACCCACCCGATGCTCCTAAAAAATTTAAGTGGCGCCACAAGTGATAAAAGAACCACCAAGAGATCTAAGAAAAGAGTCTAAAGGAAAAGCGATCTTAGATACTTGAAGTAGAACAATATCTATACCATTCATCTTGAAGGAAGTCACGAATGCAACTTCGCTTAAGAGGGCATCCCTGCCCTTTGAAATTCCAAGATACTAATAACATGACAAAGCTAGAAACACTCCAAAATGTTATATCCAAAAGTACATCGAGAAAAATGGGAAGATCAGCGCGCATCTGCGGCACTGCACTCGGTTGCTCGAGCTTGGTCAAGCTCCCTGATTTTGGCCACAACATCTGTCCCCGAATCACACAACATAAGACCTCAAGGAATAGTAATCTCTATTATGTGCTCATCTGCGATTCCTTTATAGGGGTTGTGGTAGGAATATGCACAGAGCCTAGCAGGCTGATCTTGGGAACCTGTCTAACTCTCAAGTTTATGCATGTGATCTTTTTTAGAGATGTGGTCTGAAAGTATTGAGAAACCCTCCAGAACGCATATTGCATACACTCCTGCGAATAAACTGAGACTGAATTGCACCAAAGAAATAGTTCCCTGTGGAGAGATTGTCTATAGAGAGCAAGTGGAGATAGGCTGGAGATGATAATAGTGATAAGTAAAGTGAGATAGGACTGAATTATTTTTAATTTCTTCGTTGGAGCCAGCCCATCTGAGAGGGGAATTAAAAGGGGGCTACAAGAGGGAATGAAAGCAAGGTTGTGATTGGTTAGGTCGGCTACGAAGGCCGAGGTGATAAGGGCGGTGGAGATTTTGGTGGTTGGGACGATGACAGAATCCGAGGTAAAGAGGGGGTGGTCAGCGGCAACGACAAGACAATCAAGGCTCCAAAATTCGAGGTGACGAGTCCGAGGTTTCTCTAGGGGCTCGAGGCTGAGGTAGTAGACTACTTGTAGAGGCATGCCTACTAAGGATCTCTGGCTCACCAGCGACGGATCCAAAGATGGGGTTATTGGCAGCTGAAGAAGAGACTAAATCTAGGGACTGGTACGAGCAAGGGATCTTCACCAATTGATCTGGCCTAACATTACATGAGATATTAGAAGAGATGGAACTAGTACAGATTTGGTTTTCCACATCAGTAATATCATACCGGTTGATCTAAGAACTGACATAAATAAAAATGCGGTGGCATTTTTAAAAATATAAGGAGTATATGTTTGGGATCGGGAAAAATTAAGAATATTACATGTTAGTTCTTTAAGAACCGACGTGTAATATCTAACATTTAACATCAGTTATTTACTAATTGACGTTAAATAATATTCCACGTCGATTCTATAAAGAACCAACATGGAATCACTTGTATTAACATCGGTTCTATAACGAACCGACATTAAATATAATTTTGAGATGCGCGCCAAGATCACCAGCCCATTAATTCTAGCCTTAATTCTCTCTCCTCCCTCGAGCCCCTCTCTCTCGCCTCTTTCAAGATTTCAGCCGAAAAAGCTGCCCTTTCCCGCCGCCGCTCTCCTCGACTTCGGTATCGATGGTGACGATGTCCCTCTCCTCTTTTAGGTGTCTCTCTCCCCTGTTTGATCCCTTGATTTCGGCCTTAATGATGACGGTGCCTTCGCGGAAGGATCCCTATAAACCTTAAAAAGGTCCCTCCCCTCTCCTTGACCCCTGATTTTTTTAGCATAACATTTTTTTTGTCTTTGTCAATTTTTTTCTCCTTCTTCCTATTTTTTTTTTTTTTTGTTAATTGAGAAGGACTAAGATTTTACATTTTTCATAAAAAAAGAAAATTTCTTTATGATATTTGGTTATGATGAAAAAAATCTCTAAATGATATTTCTGTGCATAATAAAAAAATTCATGTTGACTACATAATCGACTGCATAAGGATTAGTCGGATAAGTGAGATCAATTGATAAACCCCATTTTTGTTTGATCTCAGTCAGTCGATTAACTGAGATTATTAGTTGACTAATGATGGGACTAGTCGAATGTATAGTCGACTATTCTGAGATACCCAACTCTCTGTTGGAGATCATTTGAACAGACTAGTCTACTATACAATCGACTAGTCACTCAGTTTTGGCTATGAACCGGGGAACTGACTTCCCTTGTTTTGGCTTCTTCTCTCAGTTGGCTATAAATAGAAGGTTCTTGAAAAACCCTCAATGATGTGAGAAACATTTGAGAGCTTGAGAGAAAACTTGTATTCCTCTTCTAAGACTGTTGATCATTAATAGATCTTTCTTTTCTGCCCCGAGGACATAGGCAAGCTTGTCGAACCTCGTTATGTAAGTGTTTCTACTCTTTGTTACGGTGTTTGTGCATGTGTGGTTGATTCTTTGGGGCTTTTCTGAACGCAACAATGTATGTGTGTGTGACACTTGATGTGTATGTGTGTGGTGGTTTGTGTGCGTGTGTGTGTGTCATACTTGATGTGTGTGCATGTGTGTAAGGGTGGTGGTGGGGGGCTGTAGGCTGTCTAAAAATCACTAGAGACAAGCATCAAAAAGCAGAATCCGAACTCCAGACGCAAGGCTAATCTTCACCACTAAGACGCGAGGGTTGAAACCCGTGTCTCAGTAGCACTGCAAGGACCAAAACGCGAGGGTTGAAACCCGCGTCTCAGCATTATTGTAGTAGCAAGACGCGAGGCTCGAAACCCGCGTCTCAGTTATAACTGCCCTCATTACTGGGTCACTTACTGCCCACGTAGTGAAGGAGTTAACCGCCATTATGGAGTGTTTTTAAGAGACACGTTCACCCCCTGAAAACTCTATGAATAGCCCAGTTTGCTGTGGAGAGGGGAGAGACGGAGACAAAAAAAAAGAGTTCAACTCTTCTAACGACTTGCTGCGTACAAGTTCGTTTGCTGCTTACAATCTTTTTGAGATTCTTGGTGGACAGAAGCTGTGTTACTTCGTTCACTATCCAAAGAGAGAATTCCCAAGAGGTCCTGACGTTCATCCGGTCAACGGAAAACAAGATTCATTTTTCATCGCCACATCAAGAACCCAGCATTAAACAAAAGAGAGATTCAAGCGTGAATATCTTTCCTCTCTTGTAAGAGGATTATTGATCCGTTGTAACTTTTTTTTACTATCAAATAAAGAATTTACGTCCCAATCTTCAATTTTTCCTCCACCAAACCAGAGATGGCGACTCCGCTGAGGATTACTTTCTCTACTGACGAGCAATTTGTAGCGCAAGGTGACGTCACTTATATGAAAAAATGGTCGAATCACTTGTCATGGAGTTCGACCAGGCGAAGTATGAAGAGTTCCCCTCTTCCGGCTCCAAGAGCCCTAAGGCGCGGGTCTACCGCAAAGTCTCCTTGGGACTTGCTCTCGAGTCCATTCTGAGATCCCCTCACACGCGACTGACAAAAGGATGTCGCGGCTAATCGCATCATGCGTAACGCCCGCGTCAACGTCTCTCAGGAGACCGCGTGGTTAATGTTGCTGATGTTCAGCCCTTCCACCCCCTTCCTTAGCACTAGGTTACCGGGGGTTCCCATCAACCTATACGACGTAAATGGAATGCTGAGCGGCGACAGAGACGACGTGTGCGTCAACTACAAGCTGGAATAACTGTCTGCCCAACAGAGGTAGGACGCGAGGCTCAAGCCCGCGTCCCTTCTGAATCATGTCAGACACGTGAAGTCCACGTTTGGAAACCTAAATGTGAGGTTCACCAAACTCGTGTTTCTGAAGCTCTGCTTCCCAAACGCCACAAGCAGCAACGTGAGGTCCGTGTTCCTCATCGAAGACATGAGACCCGCGCCTCTACATTTATGCGCAGATCCCAGAAGGCCTGTTTTCTCAAGCATCTCTACCCAGATGCGACAATCGGCAACGCGAGAGTCGCGTCTCTTCTCAGCAGAGGCGCAAGACTCGCGTTTCAGAGCCACAACGCGAGAGTTGCGTTCATTTTACAGGACGTGAGCTCTGCGTCTCAGAACCTTGCGTCTCAGCTTTGCGAAGCAAGGATAATTCTCACAAGCTGAAAAGTCCTCGACAATCCGAGGCTAATTTCTTCGATCCCCCTCCCACGGATCTAAGAGATTATTTAACAAAGAAGAGGAGTGCCAGTTTGATCACTCTATCGTATTGCAACAAACGGCTTATCACAATGCTCTCAGAGTGCCGTTGCAGTTCACGTGCAAGCCGACAGTCTATATTCAGACAGTCGACTCTAACTTCCCGATCAGCCAAGAGAATCGCTCCCACAGGAGGAGCACCTTCTCTGACACAGAGTACCCTGAAGTCACTGCAAATATGGCAAGCAAAAGTAAGGGAAAACAACCAGTGGTCAACTCCGACGAGTCTGACACGGAACTAGAAGGAGTGTACCGGCATACTCGCACTCGGACTAGAGTCAGTGCCCTGGCTTAGGGCATTGAAGTAAATGACTCACATTCCGCCGTTGTAGAGTCGCAGGCTTCGAACTCTTCTATAGAGAAGGAAGCCTTCATATACATGACAATACTCCTCATGAGACGGCCAGGCACTTTGAGCAACAAGCCCAGGTCCAGAGGGAACATTTTGAGATGATTCGATTCTCTCAAACTGATACTGGCACAATTGCTTGAAGACAAGAGGAAGTCAACTGACAAAACCTCCTCTAAAAAGTCTAAAGGCAAACGAAAAGAAGGAGAAAGCTCATCTTCAGTGCATATCGAGGAGAAAGAGCAATCTACTTATGAGTCGTCTAAATCCTCATCTAAGGGGGAAGGCAACTCGGACCATGGAGGATTCATTCTAAGAGAATGAGTCAATTGGAGCAACATCTCGAGGCCCTTACTAATAGGAAAGGCCTCCAAGAAGCAATAGTGGTCTGGCCATAGCCGGCCGAGTGAGACCTTGCTCCATACCCCCTTAAGTTCAAAGCTCCAACCCTACAGCCATTGACGGCAAAGGGTCACCGAACCAACACATCTACTACTTCAAGTCTCAGACGGGGAATGTAGTAGATAATTATGCCATCTTGGCACGTTTGTTCATCGGCACTTTAAAAGGGCTTGCCTTTGAATAGTTCATGAAGCTCCCGAAAAATTCCATTAAAAATTGAAGTAATCTGGAGAAGTTTTTCCTAACACGCTTTTTGAAGACGACTCAGAGGTCACAATGCCTACTCTTTTGGCCACAAAGTAGCGAAAGGGAGAATCAGTCAAATCATTTGTAGAAAGATTTGGAATATGGTACTCCGATGTCCTAGCGGTATGACCCAGGTTACCCTGGTAAAAACATAGCGCCACAATCTACAAACGTCGCTCCTCGCCCAAATAGAAGTTGCTGAAAGCTGCACCTGGAAGCAATTGGTCTAGCAAGGTGAACAGGCTGAAGAAATTGTCGCAAGGGTTAGGGCAGAAGAAAACAAGCCTAGACCCAAAAGGTCGACAAGGCGTACGCCAGACGCATCCTTTCAAATAAAAAGGAAAGATAACTTGGTAACAGAAATTAAATCCCCTGTCAAACCTCAGTCGGTCAAGGGAAGTGGCCCTTCAAGTCAGCCACGTGCCAATAAGCAGTATTCCTTCAAAGACGAACAGTTGACTCGTTGTTCAAGTTACTCAACAAGAGTAATAGATTGAAGCTTCCTAAAGCTAGACGTCTTGAAGAAGTTAGTAAAACTGATAATCCTAACTACTGGTTGTATCATAGGACGCTGGGACACCCCACAAGAGCTGTTATGTCTTCAAAGACATCCTTCAGGCTCTAATTGATGCAGAGGTATTAAAACTCCGTCATAGCAGAAGAAAGTAACGGCCAATATGACATCATTCCTCCAGTTTGGAAGACAACCTCCAACACCCTCTGAAGTAGTCCCCATCCCAAAAGAGAAACTAAGAATGATCAACATAGACCCTCACCTCAACAAGAGAAGGGTCTTGTACATGTCCCCACACCTCAGGGGGAAGTTATGTGGGTTCATCCCGACCTTGTGGACGGCCAGCAATGGACCACTGTTACCAGCAGAAGGTCCAAAGACAAAGCGAAAGCTTCGTCCTGTAATGTGGTGTGCACTTCTTCCCGAGAAGCAGAAACCGATGTTCCCTCACTAACTGATTCAGAAGAGAAAACAATAGTTCTCGCCGCAGAACCTAATCAACCACTCATGGCAGAAACTCGTTCGGGCCAGTCATATTTAAAAAAGTATGACGAAATGGTGGCAACCCCTCCTAAACCCACTACCATTTTCCATTGATTTGTAAAAAGGGAAAACTTACAAAAAATAAAAGGGTCAAGGTGCTAAATTACAAGTAACACAAAAGATTACAAGTAGATCTCCTCGGAGATTCTGAAGAAGTGTGTCGGTAGGAGTCTGGTCAGCGCGCGACCACTTTGTCCCTTTAACGATGCGAGCGATGTGATTCACTTCTCGCCTGGTCGGGGAATCGGAGAACAGAAGGTTGGTAGAACCCTCTTGTTACTTTTCAAAACCGCCTTCACTAAGGAATTCCTTCTCGCCTGATTCCGGAGATTCCTTGAGAGGAAGGATGGTATTAGGGTATCAGCACCCTGATTAGAGAAGCAGTTCTCTAAAGTCTCTGAATTCTTGGAAGCAAGAGATTAGATCTCTGATTAGCCTCTCTATGCAAGCCTTGTGCAGTCGTGAAGAAGTCCGTGCCCTCTCTAGAGTGCGTGGTGGTCTTCTCAAGAAGTCTGCCTCCGGAGGTCTTTGCCTGATCGAGAGTCCCTTCTCCTTGTGCCCCTGGTGGGCTATTTATAGGGAGAGCAGGAGTATAATTGTCCCTTGAAAATATGAAAACAGATTGAATCAAATCTGTTTAAACTGGAAAGTAGCCTTGCTGCGAGGCTAGAATCAGCTTCTACGAAGCTAGAAGTAGCAGGTCGGTTGATTCTCCTGATCTGTTTTGATCATTTCCATATAATTGGAAGATTTTCCCTGATCCTCTTACTCATTTTAGGAGAGTCAAGAGATTATGGCAATCAACTGCCAAATTTGATCTCAGATTTGATCTTGATTAGATTTGATCTTGATCTAAATAGATTTGGTCTCATCTGGAGATTTAATTGGTCAAAGGTTGACCAAGACAGACCCGCAGCGGAGCTGCCTGCGTCGAGCTTGCAGCGGAGCTGGAAGGCGCATGTGGCGAAGTCAGAAGAAAGCTCTTCAGCGGAGTTAGATAACATCTGTGGCGAAGTTACCGAACATCCTTCTGCGCGGTTGCGTGTGGCTTCAAGCGAAGCTAACTCTCTGCGGAGTTAACTGAGCACTTCAGGCGAAGCTATAAGTTAGCTTCCTGACGAAGCTGTGAATGGCTTCAAGGCGAAGTTAGGTGATCTTAGCCACTCGGGTGAGACTATCCCTTTGGGCTCATGTGATGCTAAGTGCTAGCATCTTAGACCTGCTGAGGTCTGTTTAGTGACAATCTGGGCTTACTGTCTGTTTTACTGGATCAGTAGAGTCCAAGTTGTTGCTTTGTCCCTTGGGGATGAGTGAAAACTGGTTGTCAGCTTATCTGTCACTTGTCTTTTGTAAATGTCAACAAGTATAGAACTGGTCGTCAGCTTGTCTATCGCTTGTCTTTTGTAAATGTCAACAAGTTTAGATATTGTTCAGGACAGTCAGCTTATCTCTCACTTGTCTTTTGTAAATATCAACAAGTTTAGACATTGTTCAGGCCAGTCAGAATCTTGTCTTTTTTAAAGTGTCAACAACTATAGAGTCAGCCAAGCCCTCCACGAAACAACCAGTGGAGAAGCAGAAAAAGCTTCGTTTTCCAAAGCTCTCCCAAAGGACAACGCGAAAGGATCCACAACACCTTACCGCTTTGACATCCTGGCTCAACTGGCCAATATCCCGGCCAGAATCATTCTTTACGAGCTCCTGAGGCTATCAAAGTCAACCAGAGAAGCTTTGAGAGAGGCCCTAGCTAATGCTGAGGTCTTCATGACCCAAATACCTGCTGGACCACGGGAGAAAGATGTAGAGGATTGCCTCCATGCCTCCCAAAATGCTCCATGCATCACCTTCACGGCGGATGATATGCAGGTTAAGGAAACATGATCAACCCTATACTTCACAGGGTATATTAGATCATCTGAAGTAAGCAGCATTCAGGTAGATCCAGAGTCCGCATTGAGTATTATGTCTCACCGGGTCATGCAACATTTAAGGATTCCTACTCACCGATTGAGCGCCACCCAGACTACCATTTATGGTTTCAATGCCAATGGTACACGCCCAATGGGGAAGATCAAGCTCAAATGTCAAATTGGTGGCTTAAAGTCCAAAGTGACGTGCTATGTGATCGATGTCAACACTTCATACAATTTACTGCTTGGACGATCATGGATTCATCGTAATTCCATCGTCCCTTCCACTCTCCATCAAGTTATAAAATACATCGACGGAGGTGGGAAAGTACGAACGTTGATTGCTGAAAGGCATCCGTTCAAGGGGGTAGAGAACTATTTTACAGACTCTCTCCTGTACCAAGACTCCTTAGAAATAAATGAGAACCTACAACCAGAGGAACCAGACTCTGGTAATGAAGCTGACACTGAGCCAGAAAAAGAAGAGTGCACGTGGGAATTAGATCCACTTGTAATGAGCATTAAAAAGCTCGATGTTAAAACACCGCCAATGATGTAGGCGGGTGGTATATTAATGAAGAGTTAAATTTGGCTTACTTTTCTGTGTTCGCTTCTGATTCAGTGCCATCAGACACTAGTATCGTAGTAGATAATGACCCCTGGTCAGCAATGGATGCTTTGACATCATTGCATGTACCAGTAAAGTTATCCTTCGAAACGTACCAAGATGTCGGTGATGCGCAAGAATCAGTATTCATGGTCCCAGCTAGACGCAAATGCCAAAATCAATCCTTTTCGGACGAATCAAGTCCGAACTGATGTCTCGTAAAGAGTCAGAAAGCGAGAATGAACCTTCTCAGTTCATCCATTATGAGCCAAATGTACTCAGAATGATGGAAAGCATGGGGTATAATATGACAGACAGTCCTGGGTTGAACTTCGGCAAAGGAAGAAGAACACTACTCCGGTCTTTTGTTCTGAAAGCGAAATCCCCTGATTTTTACCATCGAACTCGCAGGGGTTTGGGTTATGTGTCAACCCCAATTCCGTCAACCTCTGAGTCTGAAAAGTCACTATACCATGAATATTCATCCGGCACGTCATCGTAGGACTCAAATGTTAGTATTGGCAACCTCTTCGGACTCAGAGTATGTATGATTTCAGCGAGCCAACTGGAAGACAGAGGTGAAGAAATGATTCAGTCTGATACTGATCCTTAGATTAAACACCTAAATACCCTCTGGGATGCGCGCTTTGAACAGCGCGAGCCACCCGCGGAGGATAAAATTGCCCAGATTAATCTGAGAGATGAGGCTAATCCCAAGCCCATCTTTATAAACGAAAGCCTATCATCCTCCGAGAAAGAAGATTTAATATCTCTTGTGCAAGAGTATATAGATGTTTTTGCTTGGAATTACGAGGATATGCCTGGGCTTGATCCTGGAGTGGCTATACATCGCCTTAACATTAATGCAGACGTGAAGCCAGTCAAACAACAGCAGGGACGGTTCCGTCTAGAAATAATGAAAGCACTCCAGTCAGAAGTCAAAAAACTCATAGATTCTGGCTTCATTAGGGAAGAACAACATCCTGATTGGGTAGCCAATATCTTCCCCATTGCAAAAAAGAACGGAAAGATTCGAATTTGTATTGATTTCCGTGATCTAAATGAGGCCTGCCCTAAAGACGAATTCCTCTCCCAATCACAAATGTCATGATTGACAACACATGCGGGTTTGAGCGAATGTCCTTCATGGATGGATTCTCAGGGTATAATCAAATCAAAATGTATCCTGATGATGAAAAATATACTTCTTTCAGGACGCCACTGGGGGTATATTGCTATACTGTCATGCCCTTTGGACTGAAAAATGCGTGGGCCACATATCAGAGAGCTATAAATGCAATTTTCCACGAGCACATACGTAAAACAGTGGAATGCTATGTTGACGACATTGCAGTAAAAAGCCGCACCAAAGGTGATCACATAACCGATCTGAAGACAATCTTTGAAATCATGCGGGCACACCAGTTGAAGATGAACTCCACCAAATCCTTCCTGGGAGTGGCCAGCGACAAATTCCTAGGGTTTATGGTAACTTCCACAGGAATTCATTTAGACCCGAAAAAAGTTCGCGTTATCCAGGAGATATAACCTCCGAGGAACCTCAGGGGGCTTAGGGGATTGCAAGGACGAATGGCATACATCCGAAGGTTTATCTCAAATCTCTCTGGAAGATGCCAACCCTTTACCAAATAAATGAAAAATGGTGTCTCATTCATTTGGGATGATGCTTGCCAACAAACATTCGAAGAAATCAAACGATACCTCACGCAACCACCGGTCCTTGCAGCTCATGTGTCTGAAAAACCTTTCCCAATATATGTTCGAGTAATGGATCATTCCCTAGGAGCTTTACTAGCTCAGAATAATGATCAAGGGCACGGACAAGCAATCTATTATCTGAGTAGGACTATGATCGGGGCCAAACATCGATACAACCCGATCAAAAAGGAATGTTTGGCATTGGTGTTCGCTGTTCAGAAAATGTAACACTACTTGGTAGGCCAGACTATAAACGTCATATCAAGAGTTAACCCTTTGAGGTTACTCATGACAAAGCCATCGTCATTAAATGGCCGACTGGCAAAATGGGCCATACTGCTATCCTAATATAAAATGCGCTTTTTACCACAAAAAGGCGTGAAGGGATAAGCGGTGGCGGATTTCCTGGCTGAGCATCCAGATCCGAGGGCAACCAAACTTTACGAGGATCTCCCAGACGAGGTCGCTGAAGTTTGTCTGACCCAGACATCTTTTGAAAGACAAGTATGATAACTCTTCTTCAATGGTGCATCGAGGACAGGTCCGCAAGGGCATGTCATAGCCGGAGTAGGGATAGTACTCGTCTCCCCACAGAACTATGTGATTCCTCGAGCTTTATCATTAACCGAGCCTTGCTCCAACAACGTGGCAGAATAAATGCCCTCTTGATTGAAATGCAAATTGCCAATGAGATTGGAGTTAAAAATCTCGAGGCATACAGTGACTCTAAACTCATTGTTAACCAAGTTTGCAGGGAATACGAAGTCAGACATGAAGACTTATTACCTTATTATAACGCAACTATTTCTATGGCTGAGAAGTTTAGAAACTTTTACATTGACCATGTATCACGCCAACAAAATGCGCCTGCAGATGCACTGGCATCTCTCGCTGCCTCTTTAGCCCTCCCAGCCGGAGTAGTAGAGAAAATACTTATTTACAGCCATGACTTGTATTGCCCAAGATTTGCTTTTGAAGATTACCAAAAGCCGATAGGAGATTGTCAAGCCAAAGAAGCTCTTGAGTCGTCAGCCGATCCAGAGCCTAGGGATTGGCGATTCCCTTACATTGACTATGCCTTGTACGGCATTCTCCCTGATGATCCCAAAGAAGGGGCTGCCATTAGAAGGAAAGCCCCTAAATTCTATTATAATGCGGTCACGTGAATACTGTATCGTTGATCGCATGACGGGATCTTTCTCTGCTGTCTATCATGAAAAGAGGCGCAGGAGGTACTCCAAGAAGCACATGATGGTATGTGTGGAGCTCATCAACCGGTCCAAAGCTTGGGGATCGACTCCGAAGATTAGGGTATTATTGGCCCAGCATGATCCCGGACGCCACACCTATGCCAAACGATGTCACGCCTGCTAAGTTCATGGCGATTTCATCCATCAAGCGCCAGGGTATCTTCACTTTACATATTCTACCTGGCCATTTGAGATGTGGGGGATAGACGTAGTTGGCCCTAAAAGCCCACCATCATCCAAAGGACACCGTTCATCTTAGCCATAACTGACTACTTCTTTAAATGGGCCGAAGCTGTCCCTTTGAGGGAGGTGAAGACATCTGATGTGATCAAATTCATTAAACATCACGTCATCTACCATTTTGGTGTGCCCCGGTGAATTGTCCATGATAATGGACCCCAGTTCGTCAGTCAGGCTTTTCAGAGGTTCTGCAACAAGTTTAGGATCCAGAGTGTATCCTCAACAACATACTACCCAGCCGCTAACGGCCTTGCAGAAGCTTTCAATAAAACTATTGGCAAGCTTCTTAAGAAATTAGTCTCAAAAAGCCAACGTGATTGGGACGACAAATTAGGTGAATGCTTATGGGCCTATCGCACGACAATTCGAACCCCAACAAAAGCTACACCGTTCTCTTTGGTATATGGGTGTGAAGTCGTGCTTCCACTAGAAATCCAAATTCTATCTCTACGTATCGCCTTGACAACAGAGATGACAAATGAGGAGAAGTATCGACTGCGACTCCAAGAACTAGAGGCTTTAGACGATAAATGTCTGCAGGCCCAACAGCAAATCGAGCTCTACCAAGCCCGGGTTACCAGAGCCTTCAACAAGAAAGTTAAGGAGTGAACTTTCAAGAAAGGTGACCTTGTCTTAGCTGTCAGAAGACTCCTGGTAATGACACATAAGACAAAAAAAATTCCAACCCAAATGAG